>QLOI01000452.1:0-39867 GCA_003313605.1 Tuber umbilicatum | reverse complement strand
GGGGTTGTGGAGGGGAAGGGGGACTTACCTCGCGCTTTTCGAAATAGCTGGAGGGGGCGTCCAGGCGTTGGACTGTGGTTATTGGCATTTTGGGGGAGGAAGTGGGGAAGGGGAGTGTTTGGTGGTTTTTGTGGTGGGTGGGATGGTGTGCGGTATGTTGGGTGGGAAATGTTCGCGTGGGATGGGTTTCCTGGATGGGTGACGCGTGGGATGAGGGTTGCCGGGTTATGTGTTGGGGTGGCACGTGATTGGGAGATTCCCGGCCTTGGGTTGGGTGGTTGACTAAGCACCCGAGGACTGGGGGATATCCGTATCATACATATTTTGCTCAATGCCTGCTTTCGGGGGCTTCTTGCTTGGTGCTTCTTATCTGATACGAGAAGGCTGTGTGGGCTCTGGCGCTGGAAGGGAGGAGAGAGGGAGGGGGAGATAAAAGGGAAAGCATACGAATATTGACTTTCGAGCTTGCTAGGTGGTCTACCGGACAACATAAACAATAAGAGAGTAGTTTAGGCTACCTGCAGAATGCTAACGGAATAATAGAAAGACAACCTCTTAACACTCGGATAGGATGTGCCCCTTGTAACACCCTCCTCACGGGTAACGCTGTTACCGTAATACAGAAAATACCCTAAGAAAACAGCTCCCCAAATAATAAAGAGAGCAATCATTACGAATGCATCAACTAAATATTTAATTCGATCTATCAACAACAGTATCCCAGCGAAAAGCCCAAACAGATTCCCACAATTCCATCAAACCCAAATACAACTTTTCCCGGAAATCACTCGCGCATCCAAATGAAGGATGAAAGCTTCCCAGGGTGATGATAGATCCAGTAGCTACTACCTTACAAATGGTTGCAGCGCCACTTCTAGCCGTTTTATGCAGAGACTAGAGAAGGGAGAGGAGGAACAAGGTTGAGGTAGGTAGGGATTTTGACAGGTGACAGTAGTCTTCGGTAGACCTTTTTAGACTCGAAAGAACCCAACGGGCAATTCTTCCAAAACGCGACGGTTCCACTATTCTCGGAGTTTTTCCTTCGGCCACCCACGCCTTGTGGGAGCGCTTGAGGATCTCAATCGTAGCCAGTAATCCCGACCTGGCTGGCAAAGGCCGTAGAGACGCTTCTAACATCGTCGTCGAGATCTCCGCGCCTCCCTAGCCCAACACCGACTCCTCCTACACTGCTGCCTCCATAAACGCTTCCTTCCACCCCGGTTTTATATCCTCCACTCAGGTCGATCCCCATACCCATTCCAGACCCAGCCCTACCACTCTCAACATATCTCTTCAACCTATCACTCTGGCTCAGGCTTGTCGATTTCCCCCCAATTGCGCTACCACCAGCAACCGAATTTGCGGAAGAGCCTAACGGAACGCCCCCACCACCAGTGACAGAACTAGCACCTGCGATTGATGACACATCTGCCTCGCTGGGCGCAATTGTAGACGGTGCTGCGCCGCGGGGAAGAGCGGGCCAATTATCCATGGCGAACCCCCTAAACATTGGTGGAAAAGCGCTAGTAACTGCAACGGAATGGACCGAGCTAACATCATCAGGTATGTAGCCTATCACACTTCCGGAGTCGTTGTACTCGGGCTGCCTGGATGGGGGTTTGATGGGGTTTGGAGCATTTGTAGCGGCTGGGCCAATACCGCCCGGGAGCCTTGAGCCAGTAAGGACGCCCCCATTCGGAGCAGCTTGGTACGCCATCTGGTAGCGCTGGGGACTACGATAGCTCTGTCTCGGTTTCGAAAATTGAATCAGGGAAACCTGGAGATTGCTCAACGGACCTTCGACCAAACAATTTTTATCCTTATAGTGGAGCAAAAGATAATGCCACAAGGGATGCTTCGACAAAACTTTTGGATTTCCAAGGATGACTACCCCAAATTTAGCTCTCGTCAGAGCCACGTTAAGGCGCCTAGGGTCGTTCAAGAACCCAATCCCTTGGTGGTCGTTAGATCTAACACAGGAGAGAACAATGTAATCCTTTTCTCTGCCCTGGAATGCATCGACGGAGGCAACTTCGATTTCTTTGTATAGTTCTTTACGCAAAGCCCCGTTGGTTTGCATGGAAGAGACAATGTATGAACGCTGGCCTTCGTAAGGTGTGATGATACCAATCTGGGATGGTAATACGCCGGCCTTGAAAAAGCGAGTGATAATCTTCTCACAAGCGGACGCCTCGGTACGATTGAGATAACTAGTTCCACTGGCGGAAATTTCTTCGTTACCCAAGTTGCTCCAAAACATCATTGGCGTGTCAGCCACTGGCCACGGAAAGTCAACATTTCTCCTCAACCTCTCCTGAGTGGTAACACCGTTTTGCAAACTCCCTTCGTAAAACATGTTGCTAGGAAACTCGGAAAGACAGGGATGCATTCGGTATTGGACATTCAATCTGATAGGAGCGCATCCCAAGATGACCAGGCGCTCAAAGAGAGATTGGTGTAGACCAGCACGGGCTGCTTTCTTGTTCATAATAACCGGACCAAGCTGCTGATGGTCACCGACTAGAACAACTTGCTTACATCCGAGAACTAAAGGGATCATGCATTCTGGTTCAGCGGCCTGGGTACTCTCGTCGATAAGTACAGTTCGGAATTTCAGCTTCGCAAGTCTAGGGTCACCGGCACCAACACAGGTACAACAGATCACATCGGCATTTGTTAATATCTCTCGCTCCGCATTCCGTGTAAGATGCTTGAACTTCTTTTCATCTTGTGAAGAAAGTTCACCTAACTCGTTCTTAAGTTGCCCAAGCTTGACGAGTTCTACGTTAGTATCGTTTAGGCGGACCTGCTCATGCAGAGAAAGGAAGGAAACAGGTGAATCGACATCTTCACGAGACTTTGCCGTAAGACGAACAACCTTTAATCCAGTGCGGTGTATCTTCTCGGTCAATTGATCCACAGCGACGTTGGAGGGCGCACAGACAAGGACCTGACCAACGTTTGTCTTGGCAAGATGATATACGATTGTTGCTGAGGTGACTGTTTTTCCTGTTCCCGGAGGTCCTTGAATAAGGGAAAGTGGCTTGGACAACACACTCTTGACAGCATGGACCTGGCTCACGTTCAATTCGGGAAGGCCAGGCACGGAAAACCGTCTCGGCATACTTGTTTTAAGAGGGGCGGCCGCAACAGCGTGACCGAGTAGGCGATGATAAATATACCCACTAACACTCATCTCGTCCACTGCGAAGCTCTTCATCGCCAACTGCATCCTGTCAAAACTCGTAGCTTTCCAAACATAATCTGCACAGAATGCATGAGTACACTCTGTGGGCACAGATTTATCCCCTCCGTTGCGCCGAAGTTCGAGGGTGACCTCGTCGCTCTGGTTGTTCGGAATCTTGATAACATAGCCAACACCCTCCCAGTGAGGCCTGAGCTCGCCTATGTAACGCAGACGCATTTCGTCCCCGACAGCAAGCTTAACGTCGCCGAGTTCAAGTTTGGGAAGAACGAAGGATGCCAAATGCTTGTTGTTCAAACCCAGGTCCCAGCGCACAACCAAGTTATCCTGGCTCTGAGATTCCTTTAGTTTGCGATCATAGTCCGCCTCAATCTTGACGAGAGGGCCGAAAACATTCTGGTACTGGTATGCATCGTCATAACGGAGCAGGACCGGTGCAGGTTCGTCATCAACACCAGCGCCTTTCTCTAAATCAGCAACCGTGGCACTAGCGTTGTCTTTCCAAAGCTCCTCCAATTTGCCAATCATTTGAGGACCAAGATGACGAGCCCGCAATTGTTCAGCATCGGTGGGGGACGATACGAGCCACGGGAGGAACGAGCGGTCCTCGATCAACGGTTGCCAACGAGAAGTGTCCCAGTTCATATCTTTATTAGACGACATAGCAGCACATGGCTGCCGGCATAGGAGAACAACAACCGTGTCCGACTTTGCAGGTATGAATCCGAGCAGGAAAACATTTTTAGTCCCACAGTTGTAACATTCAAGGGTTGTGTCACCAAGAGACGATTGGGGATGAAGCGATACTTCCTAAAGAGAAATATCAGTATATGAAAGAACGAGCATGAGCAGAGTAGTGATTGTACCTTATGGCGAGCACGAACAAGGTGATTGATAATATGAGAGGACGAGGTGTTGCCCCTAGCACTGCAGAACCATTTGTTGCAAGCTAGACATTTCACCACGCAGGAGGGGGAATGGATCCCACAATATCTATAAATTATATCAGTAGACATTGAGATATGAACAGCAAACGGGGGGGGACAAACGCGCAGGCATGTGCAGGCAACTCAGTCTCAACATCTCTTGAATCGTTAATTCCAAGCCCGTCCGTTTCTTCTCCGTAATTTCTATCGCCAACAGCAGAACGGCCGACGGGAACACTGGCTAGACTCAACGTCTCATCGACGGTTTCCTCATCGTCATCGTGGCGCCGAGACTTGAGATCATAGACGGAGGCAGTGTCAATAGTTGATGCAGTATCATCGAAATGATTTCCTACAATAAAGTTCGATAAGTTATCCTTTGCTCTGTTACACATACGCCAAAGTTCTTTGGGTGGGAAGGGACGGCGTGATACCTAGATGTGTGTAGACGCCGTCCATATCGAAATATTGGCAAGAATAGCAAGATCAAAGTGGGGCTGCCTAGCGTCCAGATTTTGCCCCACGTTTGGCGAGAGGGTGGTTCGGAGCGAGAGTCTTGACGAATGGCTTGAGTTCTAGCAGGGAGTTGTAGGGTGTATGGAGCGTTGGTTACCAGATTTTCCAGATGTTCTGTTCTTTGTAAAGTAATGCGGCAGGTGGGAGCTGAAGATAAAATTGTTGTACTATGATAGTAGGAACTACAGACTGCTCGACGAAGGCGACCATTGTTGTCCTCTCGGTGGCCTTGCCTTAGGACTACGAGTACAGAGGATGCATAGTTACCCGGCTTTGTGGTACAATTTTTTTATGAACATAAAACCTCTTTCTAGCTTTACCTCAATTTCACACACGAACTAAGGGAGATCTCAACCTTTGATCATGGTAAGTTCTAATTCCTCTGGGTTCTTGATAAGGACGATGTTTCCTAACTAGAATTATCTCTAGATTAGAAGAAACGCCCGGGAGAGGTTCGTTCAACGCTTAATTCCTCCCCTCCGAAACCCCCCGCCCACTAAGTTTGTTTTTGACATATTACAGGCGCGATTTTATCTATCGTAAACAGCTTGAACTCCAAAATGCTCAAGTCGCCGAGAAAAGGTCAAAACTAAAGGCTGCTCTTGCCAGTGGAAAGGTTTGTTTCCAAGGTTCAAATATACCAGGCCGCTCGTTTTACAAAGACAAACCTGCTAACCACGAGGAAACCCTCTAGCCACTCCCGAAAGATATAGCAGATGACGTCCAACTCCGAAAAGACTTTAAATACGATGAATCCCGGGAAGCAGATGGTGGTGAGGCAGCCCAAATTGACGACGAATACGCAACACTCTCGGGCATTGTGGATCCCAAGATCCTGATCACCACCTCCCGCGACCCCTCTTCTCGCCTACTACAATTCTCCAAAGAAATCCGCCTTCTCCTACCCAACAGCATTCGATTAAACCGTGGTAATGCCGTTCTACCCATCCTCTGCGCTTCCTGTTTATCAACCAGTACCTCCGACATGATCCTTCTGCACGAACACAGAGGCACTCCCACTTCTCTCACGATATCCCACTTCCCGCACGGCCCTACCGCGCTGTTCTCGCTGCACAATGTTGTCTTGCGCCATGATATTCCTAATTCTAGCAGGGGGACTGTCAGCGAGAGTTACCCACATCTGATTTTCGAGGGGTTCTCCACGCCTCTGGGGAAGAGGGTCGTTACAATACTGAAGCATCTTTTCCCGCCAAGGGAAGCGAGGAGGGCGAAGGAAGGTAGTAGGGTTGTTACCTTCGCTCTTACTGAGGGGGATTACATATCCGTTCGCCATCATGTCTATGTCAAGACGGGGTATAGTTCGGTTGAATTAGCGGAGGTAGGGCCCAGGATGGAAATGAAGGTTTGTTCATGTCGTGTCCTCGGTTTACGGCATGGTGGCAGGTGCTAACGGCATCTTTAGCTCTTCGAACTACGCTTAGGCACAGTTGACAACAAAGACGCTGATTACGAATGGAGATTGTCTAATTACACGAGGTATATCGCATCATCACTTTTGATATATAGATTTATACTAATCTGGTTACTCCTTACATATAGGACTGCAAGAAAGAGAGATGTTCTATGAAATTTCTTTTCTATGGGTTTGGCTCTGGAGTTTGTTTTAATACAAAATTTCTCAACTGTAATATATTTGAATTTCAGTAAGGGTAGGAAAGGGGTTGTTGATTGATCAATTGATTAGATCAAGTTTTCGTATTCCCCCATGGGCAACAGTACGCCTAAAATCCTTATATAATCCACACCTATTTTGCTTGCACATTATACCCTTCGTTGGCTGCTAAAGCTCCGACTCCCCCGGACGGAGTATCACAGTATCATACCAGTATCTTCAATACCTCCATTTTCGGAATTGTACAATGGATTGAAGTGCTATAAGCTTCGGTGCACGTATTTATCGTTCGTGTGGACACTAACCTTGAGATGTGCGGGTAACTTATAGGAGCACTTGTTGAGTACTAACCCGTAGAATATGAAATCACGATAAAGACGTACTCAAGCATAATCCTAGCAAATCCCCTCAACAGTGTACCGGTAGACAAATTAGGGGAAAAAACAAAATATCTAGTTATCCGGATTCGATAGATAATGTGCTCGAGTAAGACTAAAGAAACGAATTACCGCGCCAACGAAGGTGCCCCCGAAAGCTAAGTGGTGGGGCACTATCGACACGATAGTCCAAGGTAAATGATACTTTAACTGCTTAACTTTGCTCACACGAGTGAGCAACCGTGATTCTCCACATAGCTTGGGTTTAGATAGTTGCTATCGGTCCTAACTTAATTATATCATAACATGGCATTTCCGGGAAACTTTCTGTCTGTTGTAGTTGATGTTCTAGCTATAGATAGGAAACATTTGCTAGTGTATATGGGATGGATGATATGGTCTTAGTTTTTCACTCGACCCTTTACTACCCGCCGATACATCGCCTTTGCGTTGCTACAGTACCCCCGATATTGTATTATAGTTCCCCAGTATAGTTGTTTATAGCCGCTAGCTACAAACGCTCTCTAAGGTACTGGGGTGTTTT
Organism: Tuber umbilicatum; assembly: GCA_003313605.1. Lineage (NCBI taxonomy): Eukaryota > Fungi > Ascomycota > Pezizomycetes > Pezizales > Tuberaceae > Tuber > Tuber umbilicatum. The sequence goes on along the minus strand of QLOI01000452.1, from coordinate 32,666 downwards.
GGTCCCAACATTCTTTCCCGGTCACCCAGTGCACCGCTGATGCAAGTTTTCTGTTTCGCTATGCTTTGTCGTTGTAGCGTCTCTGCTAGATTATGTATTCTGGGGTTTGCGTATTCTGGCTTCGATGCTTTCATCCCACGCTCAAGCACACAGCCGGTATATCGTCTCGGTTTCCCAATACTCGTTCCAAAGTCCTGCTACCGGAGCCAGGTTTCATACCCTCACTACCGTGTCGGCGTAGTATGGCCTCAGTACTTTCTCTCGGTCTTCCAGCGCACGCCGATGCACCTTCTCTGCTTCCTCGTGCCTCCCCTAGCAGTATAATACCCAATTTAAATTGCTCATACCGGACAAAGTATGGGGGTGATCATGCGGCGGGACCAAGTTCATGCCTTCGAGAGCGCGGCGACGAAGCTCCTCGGCCTCGTCGTATCTTCCTTGATTCCCAGCGTTGAAACTGAGTTGTGGATGATCTGACCCTTGCCCATGCCGGTTGCTTCCAGAAAATAATAATTCCTCGAGTTACCCGGCCTTCGGTTGCTAGGGTTGCCATTCCGTTCTAAAGCTGCCCTTCGCGTATGATACCGGTATCACACGTTTGACCCGCCGTAGTTGACATTCTACCCCGCCATCTACAACCGTGCCTACAAACCATCAACTCCTTACTTGACCACTACTTTGTCCGATATACTTTAGAACGCCGCCACCTCTCGAGAGTTTACCTGGGGGAACTTTGCACCACCATCCCCGCACTTTACAATGGCCGCTTTGACAATAGATGAGCTAGATCTACATGTTCGCATGTTCTATGAAGGAGCAGGCGCAGATGTTAACTCTTACTTCACACCACTTTTAGTATGTTGTTTCGCTGACCTTTTCGTTAGAGAAAAAACGCACAACTTGTTCTCAATCAGGTACGTATCTCTGGAAACCAGTAGGCGTTTACTATTAGCTTCTCAAATACTGAATACGGTTTCTAGTTCAGCGAGAGCCCAGATTCATGGACTATGGTGGATAAGATGCTGGAATCGGCAAATTACCCTGAAACAAAATGTATTTTTGATCCTGAGTTTATGCTTGATTGCTGTAACTTGACTAAATTTTCTAGTTCTCGGGCTGCGGGTACTAGACCAAGTCATCCAGACGCGATGGAAAGTGTTGCCAAAAGAACAGAGACAAGGTATAAACCACCTGAACAAAGAATTCATTCCCTCAAAATCAAGACTCTTAACAAGCCCTAGGTATCCGGAATTTTGTCGTCGGGTTTATCATCCAGGAGTCGTCCACCCCCGAGAGTCTGCACCAGAAGAGAATATTGATCAACAAATTGAACCTGGTTCTAGTGTCGATACTGAAGCAGGATTGGCCTCATGACTGGCCCGATTTTATCAATGAAATTATTAGCTCTTGTCGGAGCAACCTCTCTATCTGCGAGAACAATATGGCCATTCTGAGACTTCTTTCAGAAGAGGTGTTCGATTTCTCGGCCGAGCAAATGACGCAATCTAAGACCAAGAATCTTAAAACGACTATGTGCCAGGAGTTCTCCTCGATTTTCCAGCTCTGTTCGGAGGTTCTACAGATGGCGGAACAACCAAGCCTCGTGAGAGCGACCTTGGAAACTCTGCTTCGCTTTCTTAACTGGATCCCTCTAGGCTATATCTTCGAGACACCTATTATCGACACTCTACGCACTCGCTTCTTGGAACAGCCTGATTTCCGCAATGTGACAATGAAGTGTTTAACTGAGATTGGTGGTCTTCAGGTTAATCAGTTTCAGTATGACGAGAAACTTGTTGAGATGTTCACGAACGTCATGACAACGGTTTCCAAGATTGTCCCTTTATCAACCGATCTCCGTTTTGTTTACCCGTCTAGCAATACCAGAGACCAGGAATTCATTCAAAACTTGGCCCTGTTTATCTGCAATTTTTTCACTCCCCACCTCAAGGTATTTATATCATCGATCTGCAGACTACAGCGTGGAATATGGCTCACCCCTCTCCGGCTTTTTAGCTTATTGAGAATTTATCGAATAAAGATTATCTTACTCATTCGCATTTTTACCTTATTCGGATATCTCAGATTGAGGACCGCGAGATCTTCAAAATCTGCCTTGAATACTGGAATAAGCTTGTTCAAGAGCTCTATGAAGAGATGCAGTCGCTACCGATTACGGATATCACCCCTCTTATTAGCATGGCTCAGATTGGGGTTACCGGGCTTGCTAGTGGGGGAGGTGCTGTTCACCCTAATCACCATGCCAATTTTCCACTAAGAAAGCATATGTACGCCGAAGTTTTGTCAAATTTAAGGCAGGTGATGATCGAGGGGATGGTTAGGCCTGAAGAGGTAAGTCGATATATATATGCTGTGATGTAGATATTCATGGATTGCACTGACTCTTTTACAGGTTTTGATCGTGGAGAATGATGAAGGGGAGATCGTTCGTGAATTTGTCAAGGAGGGTGACACTATACAGCTCTACAAAGCTACCAGGGAGTGCTTGGTCTACCTTACGCATTTAGATGTTGTCGACACAGAAAACATCATGTCGGAGAAACTTGCTAAGCAGGTTGATGGCTCTGAGTGGTCATGGGCTAATTGCAATACCCTCTGTTGGGCTATTGGGTCGATATCTGGGGCCATGAACGAAGAAACGGAGAAGAGGTTTCTGGTTACAGTTATTAAGGATTTGCTTGGTCTCACTGAAATGAAGAGAGGGAAGGATAACAAGGCCGTTGTTGCTTCCAATATTATGTACATCGTGGGCCAATACCCTCGATTCTTGAAGGCTCATTGGAAATTCCTAAAAACTGTTGTCAATAAGCTTTTTGAGTTTATGCATGAGACGCACGAAGGTAAGCCCTTGTCTTCGCTTGATTCGATCTGTCTAATCCTGTTTAGGTGTCCAGGACATGGCATGTGATACTTTTATCAAAATTGCTCAAAAATGCAGGCGCCACTTTGTTGCCCTGCAGCCAGGAGAGTCGGAGCCATTTATTGATGAAATAGTACGGACAATGCAAACCATTACTCGGGACCTGTCACCGCAGCAGGTTCATACCTTCTATGAGGCATGTGGTTACATGATTAGTGCACAAGGCCAGACGGGAATACAAGAGCGCTTGATTCAAGATTTGATGGCACTTCCCAACCAGGCCGTAAGTTCTACCATTTTTAATCTTTAATTTAAACACTTTACTAAGCAACTATCTAGTGGGACGCTATTATCCAAGAAGCCACCTCAAATCTCAGTATCCTGGATAACAATGAGACAGTCAAGATTATTGGTAACATCATGAAGACCAATGTGTCGGCTTGTACCTCAATTGGAAGTTACTTCTATCCTCAAATTGCCCGCATTTTTATGGATATGCTGTCGATGTACCGATTTGTTAGCGGGATGGTCTCTGAGGGGGTAGCGCGAGAGGGTCGGTGTTTGAATCCATTCCTTGTAACTTAACTAACTGAGTTCAGGTCCTGTGGCGCCAAAGATGCCTCGTATTCGTGGCTTGCGTACGGTGAAGAAGGAGATTCTAAAACTTATCGATACCTATGTCCAGAAGGCGGATAATTTGGAAGCGGTGAACAACAACATGGTTCCACCTCTCTTGGATGCCGTACTTGTCGACTATAATCGCAACGTTCCAGATGCCCGCGATGCCGAAGTATTGAATGTTATGTCGACGATCATTAGCAAGCTACATGGTCTAATGGAGGACAAAATCCCAATCATAATGGAGAATGTTTTCGAATGTACCTTGGAAATGATCAACAAAGACTTTTCGGAATATCCAGAGCATAGGGTAGAATTTTTTAAATTGCTCCGCGCAATCAATCTGAACTGCTTTAATGGTGAGTTACGCTAGATGAATTCTTAGTGAGATTAACTAATTGAACCTGTAGCCTTGCTCAAACTTGATAACCGCCAATTTAAGTTTGTCATCGACGCGTGTCTTTGGGCTAGTAAGCACGATAACCGCGAGGTCGAGGCTGCCGGCTTAAATATGTGCATCGAGTTGATCAACAACATCGCTGATACAAATCCAGAGACCTCCAGCGCATTTTTCCAGCAATTCTTCATTCCCATACTACAAGACATTTTCTTTGTTCTTACGGATACTGACCATAAAGCCGGTTTGTGTACTTGTTTGCTACTATTTTTGGATTGAAGTAGAAGCTGACCCTCTTTTAGGATTCAAGCTTCAGGCGTTGCTTTTGTCCAGGATGTTCTACTTTGTGGACTCCGGCAAAGTCCATGCCCCTCTTTACACGCCTGACCAAGCCCCGGCTGGCACGCCCAACTCGGAGTTTCTTAGAGAATATGTTGCTGGACTTCTTCGCACGGCCTTTTCTCATCTTCAACCGTAAGTCCTGTAGCATTTATCTTTAACTCTGATCATTTTCTGATACAGCAGCAAATTCTAGAGTTCAAATCAAGACGTTCGTGGATGGTTTGTTCGCTCTGAACAATGACCTCCCTAAGTTCAAACTTAATCTTCGCGATTTCTTGATTCAGTTGAAGGAGTTTTCTACGAGTGATAATACCTACCTTTTCGCAGAAGACCGAGAAATTGCAGCTGAGGAAGCTAGGAAGGCTGAAAGAGAGAAAGCAGCAAAGGTTGGTGGGTTAATAAAGCCGAGTGAGATGGATGATCATGATGTTGAGCTGTGACTCACGGAGGGGAAAAACGATCTTCCGCTGTCTGATCCTGGTCGAGTTGTCTTTAATCCTGCTAGTACTGGTAATTGGGCTGAGGGTTGGTGGTGGGAGTGAGCACAATTGGACAGTGCAGTTTCTCGCCATTCCTATATCTAGTTTTCAATGCTGTTTAGTTGTCTGTTTGCTATTCAATTTCCACTCTGCCGTTAGGCCTCTAAGGGGTAGGTGTTACAAAGCTAGCAATATGTTTCATTCATAGCTTTTTTGTCAACAGCTGAGGGGGACGCTCGGTGGAAGTGAGCGTGGTAAAGGTGGAACATGATATCATTAAATTATAGGTTTATAACTGGTTTTTCCTATCTTCCGCCAATCCATGCCCAATCACTTGGAGAGATATCGCGAGAATTGTGCCCCGAGATGTAGAGCCGGCCCACATCTACTAGGGGAGGGCAAAATGAGAGCTTATTGACGCACAAGAGAGGGTTGGTGCCCAGGTTTATCTATAGAAACACAGTGCACACTGGTATTTGAACGAGTTTGGGTGCTGGGAGGAGGGGAAGGGCCACTGGGAGCGAGCGTCTCGAACGTAAGTAAAGGGTAGTTGGTACTCCCTGAAGGAGCAAATGCCGCCCGGGCTATCCCACCCGGTGACAGAAAGGGGGTGCTCTCTAGAGTGAAGTTTTTCCGTTTTACGACGCCCTAGCCCCACTCGGGGACATTGGGCTCTCTGCATTTCTCCATTTCGGGACTGTTCTGGGGGATGTCGCTGGAGGCATGAAGAATACGATACACGATACACAGGAAATGTCACCGATCCTTGAGCGGATTTTGTGTTGTATTGGGAGGTCGATGGGAGGTGGTGGGCATATCGGCGGTCAGCATAGTAGAAACCGTGTCTGAGCAGTCCTTGAGGAATCTCTGGGTACCGCACTCGGGCAGGGCTTGTGTCTTTCTATTGATTGGTTCCGCTCCATGCTGGAATGCCAAAGAGAGATTGAAGCAATATGGGAGCCTAGCTTATGTTTCCCTGGGTAACTTGTAAACATTGATCACTTGTAGCTAACGGCGGGCTCTTTTGGTGTGCAGGGGAGCAATCACGGCCGGAATATCGAAGAGTAGGCTTGGCCGTGTGTGTGACCCAGGATTTGGAGGGGTTACGTATTATAGAAAGCCGAAGCCCGTCAGACACCCTCAAATGAATAAGTGTATAACAAAAAAGTGATACGACTCCATATTTATGGCTTATGACAATCTCGTTCAGGGCATTGCGTCTGGTTTTGAAGTCGGGCATCACAAGTCTACGGGGCATCTAGAGCGGGATAGGGACTCAGGGACGAGTGACAGAAAATGACGCAAATATCGACTGGATAACGTTCTATTGGGAGTTTTCTTCATATACAGCTAACCCTATTAGTTACACTACTGCTATAAGAGACTCGCTGGGGGTTGCAGTCGCCTCGGGAATAACTGGTGGAGGCCCGAGAATAGTATCCTGGACGGCGACGATACAACCCTTTGGACCAGGCACAGGACCTTGGGGATCGATGAGCATTCGTAAGAGAACTTATTCCGAGTGTTTACTTACCAAAGAGAAGGATAGTTCCCAATTCCTTGTTTATCCCCATGACTTGAACATGCGGTCTTGTGACTCGATGGCCGCCCATTCTTCCAGGCATTCGCTTCCCAGGCAAGACACGGGAACCACCACCCTGAGATTGGCCAGCCGAACCCATGACTCTATGTGCCAAGGAATTGCCATGAGAAGCAGGTTGGCCACTGAAGCCGTGACGTTTCATACCCTATCGACAAATTAGCCAAGATTTTTATCAAGTTTCGGCATTTGGTAAGACATACTCCCGCGAATCCATGACCTTTGCAATTGGCTCTAACATCAACGTATTGGCCCTCAATGAAGAAGTCGGCAGAAAAAATAGTCCCTGGCTCCATCAGGCCTTTTTCATCCTTAACTCGGAACTCCCGTAGATGCTCTTTGGGCGCGACACCGGCCACTTCGAAGTGGCCCAACATTGGCCTGGTTACATTCTTCGAGTTTCTTAAGCCGGAGCCAACCTGTACCGCCCAATACCCATGTTTTTGACGAGTTTTAACTGCCGTGACTTGAACTCGTTCGAGTTGCAGGACGGTGCAGGCGATTCGCCTACCGTTTGGCTTGTAGATTGCTGTCATTCCTTTTTTAACGGCTAGGACTCCGGGCCGAGTGGCTAGTCGCTTGCGCTCGAGGGCGGCTGCCTTGGAACCTTCAAGAAGTTCGGGGGAGCCTGAGGAGGAGATTCTTTTTGGACGATTACCGAAGCCACTTGGGACGGTAGTGGTAAATGGCCGGCAGCGGCTCGCGAGCTCTGGGGGTTGGATCGGCCGGAGGGGGCATGGGCTTCTCCATAGCTGGCGCAAGTAAGGTGTCAAAGATATCCTTGGTGGCATTGCTAGGAAATTTGAGGAGTTGGATGCTATGGAAGAAGGTTCAGGAAGAAGATCAGTGTGGCTAGAAAATAATATATTTACACGTGCTGTGGCGTTTAGTGGGGTGTGGCTAGAGATGTTGGCGGGGCAACGTAAGCACCAGGCATCTCATTCACTCATTCGACGACCAGACTTTCCTTGATTCGCATCTTTACGATCATTCTCAACCCATCACCCCCCCCTCTTCCTGAAGAAGCTTTGACAACATTCCCGTTTTACCCTGGCAAGCTTTTTAATCTGAATTATCCGTTGAAGCCTCACGATGAGTTCAGAACAGCCGGAAAAGGTTCCAGCGGTAGAGCCTGTAAGGGTCATTTGTTACTATACTCGTTGACCCTAAGTAAACTTCTACTAATACTCCATAGACCGAGAATACTCCTGTTTCAGTGCCCGAGGGCGCCGGGGAGATCGCAGCTGCTGACCCAACGCCAGCTACTATTTCTTCTGCAAAACCAGCGCCAGAAGTCAACACTTCCTCAGTTCTTGAATCTAGTGTTGAAAATCCGCCGCCTAAACCGCCGCGTCCAATGTCTCCTCAACAGCAGGCCCAAGCTACTCTTCAAGAAGCTTTCCCTTCTATCGATGCTGCCGTTGTCAAAGCGGTTCTTGTCGCCTCGGGCGGCCAGATTGAGCCGGCATTTACCGCTCTACTGAGTAAGTTGAATCCCTGAAATAGATTACATACCATTTATACTAAACGTCCAATAGCTATGAGCGACCCCACCTTTATAGAAGAAACCCCCCCTCCACAGCCTCCTCGCCCCCCACAACACACCCAGATACAACAGGTTTGATCACTTCTGTCGCGATTTATAGCGATTCTAACGCGTACTAGCCGTATGTGGATCGCCCCGAGCGTCGCCAGGGCCCTGGTGGCTCCTTGCCGTCGCCATATATAACATCTACCCCACAAACTCAACTTGAAGCAGATGAAATTTATGCGAGACAATTAGCAGGTCATTTCACTGCGCCTAGGAGAGCTGGAACCGGCAGGCCTCGCCCGGGCGCGAGTACAGCTCTAGATCCGGAACATGAGACCGGCCGAAGAGGAAGAGTGCACGATCCAGATTCTGACTATGATTCAGACAAGGAGCATTCGTTCCTTGATGGTCTGTACTGCCGGGTTCCTGATGTACTTTCTCCTGCTGATGGATTTAGATGATCTTCCGGTTATTAAGGAAAACCTCCGCAAGGGCTTTCTTGAAACCCAAAGCAAAGTCAATTCCTGGATCTCTGATTTTAAAAAGAGACTAGATGGTGACTCCCCCGAGACATCTCCCCCGAGTTCCGCACGGCCTAGTAGCCAGTATACTAGGAGCGGTAATCGAACTGCTACCGGATTTGAAAACCCTGGAAGGAGCTCTAGAGACGGGGGATACGACGCTGATCCCCGGGTTATAAGTGACGATTTCACGCATCTTGAGCTTAGGGACAATTCTGCTCAAGGTATGAAATATTCCTTGGCAACTAAGGGACGAAGTGGCTTATTTATGTTCCGTTGCTAAAATGATATGTAGCTCCGCAACCTCGTCGTCCCAGGGCTAACCCTGGATTGTTTCAACCTTCAGGCAAGCCCACTGGCCGCAAAGTATCATTTGATGAGCGCCCAGTTACTATTTCTGATGACGATATGTATCGTCCACCGCAACCCCCTCGCTCTACATCAGCTGGTGCGCCAGCTCGACAAACATCTCCATCACCCAGTAAATGGGAGCCTTTGAAGAGCGTGGAGCCGGCACCAATGGACAGGGATCCTTTCTCACTCGGTGACAGTGATGACGAACGTGATGGCTTAGTAAAGGAGGGCGATGCGAAGCCAGTTTCTGTTTCATCGGCACAAGAGACTGGCATTATATCCAAAGATACCACGAAATGAAGCATGTAACCGGGGAGTTGGAAAGTTTGGTAGCTTCGTAAAATGGTTGTTGGCTGTGATGCATGTACTTTTTTTTTTTTTTTTTAGCTCTAGTTTGGGGTTGTAATGTTTCAAATGAATTTGCATTCTGTATTCGCTGGAAGCTCGAGTGGATTTTCTTTGTATCTAGTATTATCGAGCCTGCATTCTATCTAAATTAAATGAGGCTCGGTGCGCATCCACAGCAAGCTTCAAGGTCACGCGATTACAAAAGCTAATAGACTACAAAAATATCTAAGGGGAACTTGGGTGTTGTTAAACCTGTAACGAGCACGATGCGCTGCCCGGTTAATCAGGGGCCTAGGAGAGGTTCCTGATTGGGACCCGGGGATGGGGCCACTGAAGAATGCAACTTGAAATATCCCAACCCTCTTCATCTCCATTGCCTGCACCAGAGCGTCGAGCATGGGTGATCTCGCTTTCTTCGTGCCGGCACCTTCATGAATAGCGCCCTGATCGGCAACTGGAGCACTCCCACCCTTCGGATTGGTATTGCTGCCACATAGGCCCCGTGAAACAAAGTGTCGTAATGCGCAATAATTTCCAGGTCTCCTCACCAACGAGCTCAATATGCCCATAACCGAATTAGATCCCGCCACAGTGAATGAGAAGAACCAGACGAATAAAGGTAGAGTGAGGGGCTCAAGACTGGTGGAGTTACCAGCGCGAGGGAAGGGACCAACTGTGGCATGAAATGGGAATGAATGGGGAGGAATACGGTAGTCGATCCACAAACACCACGTCCGAAGAAGGGTGGGCGAGTCTGAACTGTGGGGTATCTTGCTGCTGGTTTAGTCCAGCTTCTTTGAGGACGTGCACAGCGCTCAATGCGGGAGGATGAATGCCGGGTGGGCGCCCGGAGGACCGACCGTGTGTAGCTCTTTGGTGAAGATGTTGAGCTGGGGAGGAACAGTGGTTTTGATTGGAGAAGACGGGATACCAATACCGTATATTATACCAAGGCGACAAAAGTACCCACGAGTAACTTATGCAACCACCTATCACCCCCACTTCCAATCTTGCATCCGCAGAGCCCTCATCTGACCAAACCAGCCCCTTGGGCCTAATCTACCGTACCCCACCCCTAACCTCACCAATAGGGCACAACCCCCTCAAACCGCCAAGCCCATCTTTCGGCGAATTTTTTTTCCCTCCCAAGAACAACTATAAAAGGACATCCTCCCTCACACTCCTCTTTCCCCCGACATCATCAGTAGAGGTTATAATTAATACTATTATTAACCTTAGGAGCTCCGCTACGGCGGCTTGCTGAGCGTTGTCTTATTCTTCTCCGTGGATTTCGTTCCGTTCCCGGCTCCTTTGATTGAATTCCTCCGCTCTTACCTGATTCGATTTTCCCGGATTCTTTGGGAAGTTGGTTTGGTGGAGGGGTGGTACATTTTTTTTATATCTTATATCCGTTTTGTATGTAATTATTGATATCAACCACGGGTTCTCTTTTGGAGAGTTGTTTGAGAATAATATTTTGTTTGCGATGGTTCGTTCGTGATGGTTGGCCGGGTGTCTGTTCCCCTTCCGCAGTGTGTAAAGTGTTTGCAATTGCTGGATTTCGGTAGGATATATGATATGAGTGCGGTTAAATTTACTACCAATGATTCAGGGACCATCAGCTGTTAGCATTGCGCCCCGTCCCTGAAGAATCGTATTTTGTTAGTGTTTGTGCTCGAGTAGGCCCGTCCAAAGGCGATGGACCTGCCAGTATCTGGACATTAGCCCATGCCGAGTTCGCGATGTTACAGTATTTCACACTTTTTGTTTATCACTTTTTAGGTTTGCAAAAACACTTTTATTATACTGTTTCCAGGATTAGAGAAATACAGTACATGATTTAATATTTACATAAAAAAGAGAAGAGAGCAACAAAAACCACTCTCCTACTGCCTACGATACCTGCTACCAACTGCGATACCGGTACTAGACTATCACTGCAAAGAGATTTTGATTTCGGTTATGCAGGCCACAATATGCGCCGAAATAATTTATGTAAAGGTATAATACAGCGTCCAGATACTGTGCTCAACTTCGCTTCACTCACTCTCCCTTCTTCGCCTCGACATATTCTTTCGCTTTTCTCGTCACAGTCTCAGCGCTCTTCTCATCCCCCTTGCTCTTCTCAAACTCCAACCACTTCTTGAAAAGAGCCTTAGCTTGACGGGTTGATGACTTCCCAGCGAGAGCCCTCTTGAACAAAGCTCTGACGCCTTCCTTTCCGTCATCCTCTTCGCTTCCGTACTTGATCTCCATATCCAAGAACATGTTGTAGAGATTGCTCTTCTTTTTGAAGGTGGCGAGTAAGTTCTCAAAAAGCGTTCGTCCTCTCTCGGGATCACCGCTGCGGAATTCGAGCTTGGCAAACTTAGAGATGAGGTCTTTGTGCTGGCCTTGCGGGAGTGCTTGCATCGCGCGCTGAAGGAGCGCACGGGCAGCGTCACGGTTTTGCTTGCTGCTGAGGAGAAAGTCGGCGTAGTTTACCCAGATTTTAGGATCTTGGCTGAATTTTTTGATCATCACTTTGAAAAGGTCATCTGCTTTCTAGAATCATGGAATTAATGTCTGTGGTCGGGGCTTTGGATCGGGGGGTGTCATACCTCAGTCTTGCCGGCTTGAATATAAATACTAGCTAGTTTCTCATGGATGTCTTGCGCCTCGTTATACTGGCAAGCTCTCTTGAAGGCTTCTTCGAGAGTCTCATCGGTGCCATACATAGATTCCATATTTAGCATAGCGATCCAGACGTTCTGTTTTTCCTCCTCCTCTCGAAGGGTGATGGTCTTGATCGCTCTCTCAGCGATTTTCCTAGCTTTCTCGACTTCACTGAGCTGTAGCTGGAATGACATGTACATGATCCACAATTTGGAGTCGTTAGGGGACCCAAGGAGAAGACGTTCAAAATCAGCGACAGACTGTGGTTCTCTTGTAGCCAGATTTCCTGTCAAGTCTTCTTTGACCTGAGCCTTCTTGCGCTTCTTTTTTTTGTGCTTTTCCTTTTCGGAGTTGCTATCCCCCTCGGAATCGGTGTCGGGGCCACGTTTGTCTAGGATACTTGCGGACCAGTCGAATCCCCCAGTGCTGAGACCTTCGGAAGTAGGTGAATTGTTCATTTCAACACCAGATTCCTCTTCCTCTTGCTCGCCCTCGTCGGATTCTTCGCTGGCATCACTCTTGAAGTCCTATGGGGAATCCGTTAGAATGGCATTGACATATTCAAAATAGCCTAAAACATACCTTTACAGCGCTGAGGTCAACACCGCCCTCACCCTCACCGCCGTCCTCGCTTTCATCCTCACTGTCTTCATCCTCGAAATAACTTGCCTTCAACCCAAAAGATATTCTCTTCCTACTCGGGTTAATACTTATAATTTTTGCCCTAACAGGATCCCCAGTCGCATAGAGCTTGCTAATATCCTCAATGGCGTTATCCGAAATTTGGCTCTTGTGACATAATCCACTGATATTTTGAAGGCCATCCACGCTGATGAAAACACCATATTCCGCGATATTTTTCACTTTCCCCTTGACGATTTGCCCTTCTTTCAATGAGGAGAAGTCTACCGGCTTCGGTCTCTCTTTTCCGGATATATCCGATTCTCTAAGGCTCATCTGGATGTGACCCAGGGTGGAATCGACAGCCATGATTTTACCCTTGACGAGCTGACCCACCGTGAACAACCCCTCCCATTCCTTCAAGAACTTGTCTGAGAGGTCACAAATCTTAGCCCAGGCTGTGACATTACCGCCCATAGTGACGAAGAGCCCTTTGGGAGAGACTTGCTTCACAAAGCCGCGTCTAATATCTCCGACTTTAACGTTCACAATAGTTTGAATTTCGGGATCCTCGACTGGTAGATCTGAGCTCATCACTCGGGAAGGCCTAGTTGAAAGGGTAACTCGCTTGTTGGGGGAATCAATATCTATGATACAAACGCGAATAACCTCATTTTTGCTGTACTTGCTGATCTTCGCTTGTAAGAAGTCGTCTGCAAGGTCGGTAAGGCCAATCGGTCCAGAAACTGATTCACTGATTTGAACCAAGACTTGCTGATCGGTGACTTTAGTTACTCTCCCAGGGACAACCATTCCCTTGACCAACTTGTCAAACGCTAAAGCCGAACCAGAAGCGCTGCGGGCAGAAAGATCAAGTTTGTTGTGCTCTGAGTCGACTCGGAGGACCTGGCATTTGAGGGCACAGCCAATAGGGAAACTCTTCTGTAGTTCTTTTAATTGAGAGACATCGTCTGAGAGATCCAAGATGCGAATTCTTCCCCTGATGTCAGGCAAAATGTTGGCCCAGGCACACTCCTCCGAAATATTGTTTAAGAATGCTACCCATGTTGAATTGGGGGTAATATCTTCTAGCTTAGTAATACATCCTTCAATACCCTCTTCCTTTATGTGGCTGGGCCGGGCTGAAAGTTCGAAGATAGGAGTCCTGGTGTTCGATTTTCGGTGGGTAATAGCAAGGAAGCGGTGGTTTCGCGCATCATGAATTCCAATAATTTTGACATCCAAGACGCTCTCTTTCTTGAATGATGCGAGGGGAGACCTCTTGTCCTTGATAGCGTCCCAAGTTTCAAACACCAGTGATACGTCAATTCTGCCCTGCACGTTGTCGGCGAGTTTCACATTTAGCTGCGTCTCTTGCACAGAAACGATCTTTGCTTTAGTAAGTTTCCCGGAAGTGTAGTCGTCAATGTGGTTGAACCTCGCGTCAACAGGGTTAACGGTGAGCCTTTCTGAGTCGCCAGCTGTGTTAGCTACGGCCGAGACCTCCTCCGCTCCTGATTTTACGGAGTTTAGCGATAATCGGAATCGTCGTTCTGAGGGATCTATGTATACCACTCTACCGGTGATGGACTGATTCTTGGTATATCCAAAATTCGGGAGAGATTGGACTTCTGCCGGAAGGTCCTTTTTGTAAACCACCCCAACTATCCCGCCGGCAAACCCAACAAAGAGGCTGTAAAGAGTCGTGTTCTTAACCCAGCCTCTCACTATTTCTCCCTCGTTCACATCCTCAAATTTGCTGACCATACTTCCACTTTTTGCTGCCTTAACTAAGCTTGGCTTCATACTCAAGGTAATCGACCTTCTCTCCTCATCCTTCTCTAAAACTAAGAGGTCGTCAAGCCTTTGTCCTGCCCTAAGCTTCTTGAAAACACCTAAACTTTTCTCACGGCTACCATCGGTTAGTTGCCCAGTCACTAGCACACCTCTGATGCCTTCAGTCCCTAAGCCATTTATCTCAATAATAAGACCATCCGCTGACTTTTCAACCACAGTCCCAGAGACAACATCACCAGGAGGCAGTTTGGCAAGAGCCACTTTATGGGCTTCACCAAATAAGTTTGGATCTCTGCAGGAAACTCGTAGCTTTTGGTTTGCAGAATCCACTGATAGTACATGGACATTCACAGATTGGCCAACTGTGAAGTGCTCACGGGGATCTTGGATATATGCTTCGCTCATTTCTGAAACAGGGAGGAAGCCACAGACATCTGAAAAGAACTTGACAACAGCGCCGTTTGGTAGGATTTTAACCAAGGTACCAACTGAGCAAGTGCCGGAATTTGTATCCTTGTAAGATGATATTATTGGGGCGTCAGAGTTGACAATAGCCTTTTTTAAGGTCAATCTTACTTTCCTCTTTGAAGGATCGGTTGACAAAACCTGTTCATTAATTAGTGTTGTTAGAAACTGAGCCGAAAGAGTTGAAAAAAATTACCCTTGCTTTTACTTCAACGCCTTCCCTAAACTTCTTTTCAGGATGCTTGAGTTTGACATCGCTTAGGTGAAGTTCACCTACTATTCCGGTGATCCCTTCGGCTAAGTTTACGATAACACCTCCACTATCTAGGATCCGGCCGATAGTTCCCTTCACGACTTCACCGATCTTGATATCCTCCACTCTTAAAAAGGGTTGATCGAGAATCCTCTGCTCCATGCTAACAAGGTAGAGGCCATCCATAGAGTTATAACCAATTATTCTAGCCATATGGACCGAATCGGTCTGATATGGACCAGAATCTTTAGATAGAGCTTCTATTTTGCTATCGCTTGCGATCCGGGATATATGGGCAAAGCCGGGAACGCCAAGAACACCGACATCAAGAAAGAGGCCGGTTTTAGGCTCGATATTAAGAACCTTCGCAGATTTGATAATGGTGGCTATTGGGAGGATTGTTGTAGGCTCATTCTCAATTGGCTGAGTAAATGAAAGGACATGGGGGAGGATTGAAAGAGCGAGTTTACGAGGTTCGGAATAGGTAGCAATGACACGCGCTTTGATCTAAAGAGGGTCAGAGAGGTTATACAGAAGGGAGATGTGCTTCGAACTAGCCTTTTCTCCAACCTTAAACTTCGATTCAATATCCTTTCCCTCCCAGCCAGAAGCATGAAAGAAGTCCATTGTAGCATCTACAAGTCCCATAACTTTGCCTGCGATACCAACAGTTTTACCCCCCTTTGCTATATCGGTAACGAGTACCTCTACGCCAGTTCCAGGTAAAAATGTATTAACTGTAGGTGCGGAACCCAACCACCAGGCTGCCTTCCCACCTGAGTATTTGCCCTTCTTACTTGGTTTCTGTTCTAGACCCCCTGAGAGTTTGACGATCTTACCATTCGACGAGAGCCCAATGGTTGTGCAAAGTATCACTTGGCCTTCCTTTGCATCTGTCACCGAACGGCCCTTCCCAAGCTCCTTGGATGAGAGAAACCCTTTGAGATCGTTCCCGATGCCCAAATCCATAACGAGACCGTGGTCCTCCACACTTGTGACAGAGGCCTGAACAGTGCACCCAACGACTAACTCAGTAGTCGTAAGACCGTTATTGGCCAAGACTGGATCCAAGGACAGCTCGATCCGCTTTTTAAACCTCTTGGGGCCTGAAGATTTCGAATTGGCAGGTTCTGAAGAAGATACAACGTATGCTCGGAGATATTGTCCGATTTGGAACATAGACTCAAGATCGACACCATCCTCACTAGATTCCGATTTTGTCGTTTCGATATCTTCCTCTACATCCTCATCCTCGTCGTCATCGCTATCCCGGACCAGAGCCTCAACCTCCTTGTTCAACGATTCTGAAATCGAAGTAAGAGGGACAAATCCAGTCAGATTGTTTGGTAAAGAAAGAGCGAGGTCGGTTTGAGTGATTTGAGAGACGCATCCAAGCACAAGTGTTCCCGGTAGTAGTCTCTACGAACTGATTAACATTCCGTGGTCATTACCCTAGATAAGAAAAGACAAACCTTATAGCTCAATCCTTCCGCTTTAATTCCCTTTTGTTCACCTCTCTTGGATTCGTCTATTTTACTCCTTTTATCCTTCTTCGGTTCTTCTCTCCTCGACTTCTTTTTGGTCGATTTGGCCTTCGCATTTTCGGTTTCGAAAAGGGCATCTTTAGCAGCGTCATTGGATATTTGCTTGAACTCCAACGGGGTAAGAACAGAGCCACCGCCTCTTGGGAAAGATTTTTCTTCGTCCTTTGGGGAACAGAATGTTGATAACTTTGCTGGCTCAGGTTTTGAGGAAGCTGCCGACGCTTCGAGCTTTAGCCTCTTACTTGCAGTTGCGGGTAATTTTTTTGTTTGCCCCCCGTTCGCTGGGTCCGGATCCGCGTCTTGAGGGCGTTTTCGTTTCTTGTCAGAACTCATTTTATGTGTTGATAGTATAGTGGGTCTGTTCTGGGGTCGGAGACGGTGGGGGGAAATCAAACAACCTCTCACAGACTTTTTTTTTTCACAACCGGGCCTAAACTTCTTCTCGAATAACGGTCTTGGCGTGAAATCTTGGCAAAATAAGCGAGCCGCAGTTCTCAAGAGTCCCCACAATCAGTTAGTCTATCCATTGCCTTCCGCTTGGGGCATTAATAAACTACTGCTACTTGTGCACAGGTTTCCTACATAATGATTGAGGCTAGTTCTTCCCTCAGGGTAGGGTCGAATACCCTTTCCGTGGCGACGTTAACAGATCTGTGGATGTGGTGACCAATATAAAGAAAGAATATTTCTGTCTTGTAAATCGAGTAAGGCAGCATGATAAGCGATGGCCTGAACGAAATTAAGAGCTACAATTGATAATCTATATCTATGATATGGAGGAAATTCTTAAGTTAGACTACCCGGCACAAAAAGGCGAGCTATCCGAGCCATGTAACCTACTTGTGAACGACGTTCGGGGCAAAGTTTGTTTACGACCCTTCTATACGGAAATGAGAATTGCAAAGAAATTTGACGTGCAATGATAAAGTTTTCTAATTAGCACAGTATTATGGAAATGGAGCGAGTGGGATTTCGGAAGTAAAAGGTAAGTGGTATAGTTCTATTTCTCGTGTGCATCACTCTCAGCAGGAAAAACACAGGACCGATACAAGAAACCCAACCATCATCTCCTGCTTGCCATAGACGCCCATCCTTCTCCCGAGAATTCCAAAAACAAAGGAAGCAAAACAACTTAAAGAACATTCTCCAAAATCCCCAGAGACAAAAGAAACACATAGCACATTCTCCCACTCAATTGAGCTTTCCATCATCATGTCCTAGTATGTTCCACCATACTCTCCCCAATACTCCAACATACCACACTACCCATGCGCGCTCCGCCTTCATGGATCTTCGCGCATGTCCAACCATCAACACGCAAGAGACCAAATTCAAGAAGAGGCTAGAGAGTCAGGAGGCGAGGTTGATAGGGCTCGTTAAGACTGAGCTTAGCCAACTTCGCTTGGAAATCTGGAACGATCGCCTACAGGATGGCTGGGGTAGCAGAAGGTAGGTAATAAGGGGGTTTTTTTCTTTCGGCAGCGTTAATAGCCGGTTCCCCTCCTATTTCGCTATCGCTCATAGTCGGGGAAAGCAAGTGGGACGCGAAAGCAAGTGGGACTCTGTGGCTTTTATTTTTTTGTTGCCAAGATATGCCAAGATATGCTTACATAATTTGTGACCACTAGACAAGATGATATAGGAAATAGCTTTATAGATAATAATGGAGAGGGCATTGCTGTTGAACCAGATTCTGATTCTTCATTCATATCATCAGACTCTATTATGTTGGGTGCAGGTTTTATATCTCTTGATTAACTCTTTGTACCTTATTTCTCTATAGATTTTGAGGGTGGTCATGATTAATCACAAATTATGTAAGCATAACTTAGCATATCTTGGCAACAAAAAAATAAAAGCCACAGTGTCCTACTTGCTTTTGTGTCCCACTTGCTTTTTCCAACTATGAGCGATAGTGAAATAGGAGGGGAACCGGCTATTAGCAGTCTGAGAGCTTTGGAATATTTGAGTGGAGTACTAGTACTTGGATATGATTATAGGGTATAGAAATATAATGCATGAAAAAACTTAGATCCTTCATATGAAATATCATACCTGGCATGGTGTAATAGAAAATTCATTAGTCACTCTGTGTGAAAAAAGAGATTGTCCCTCTTGTCACGATTCTAGACTGACTTAGCTGGTTTCGCACTATGACTCACTTATAGTCATAGGGTTTTATTTGTTATATGGTTTTACTTTTGCACACATAATCAGGTTTTAGGTCATGTGGGATTTTACATGACTCACGGTTGTGAGTCAGAGGGTTTTTTGTTACCCGAATAACTCATTTTGAGTCATATGATTTATGTTTCACATGAGTCGCACATGCGACTCATAGTAATATTGTTATTGCGCAATGACTCGTTTGAGTCATTGGATGTTACGCGAGCGTATGAGTCACAGTTGTGACTCATAGTTATGTTTTTGATTTATAAGCGGGTTGTGGGAAGATCTATATAAGGCGGACCTTAGGACAGAGTAGTTAAATCTTCATGCAACCATCTTTGTTATTTTCCTAACTACAAATTGAAAACCTTTCTCTGTCACTCGTGACTACAAACGTTCGGATTACTACTTATATTAGCGTCACGGATATTAAACTTAGGAAGTTTATATCCTCTTGTGACGTAGACAACGGTCTAAGAATAATATAAGTACAACACTTCAGAGATTTACTATTAACAAATAGTATCCAAGTAGCCGTCTTGCTACAAAGAATAATAAGGAAGTATTTATCCTTATTGAAGAACTAATTCAGGTTGTTACCTGTCAGGAATATATTTAGTATTACGAAGGCTAGCTAGGTACCGTAACATTTGGTTGCGTCACCAAGTGACATCTAACAATGACCTGTCAAAACGGATAGACAATCAGGATTCAATTACGACCCCGCAGGAGATATCGACATCGACGACGAAAACCTTCAGTTCGAAAACTTCTCCGAAGTATTAGAACAATCTTTTCAAGAATCTAGGGCAGCCAGCCCTGTTACACCTGAAAACCCCTCTCCAGCAAACAGCTCGCCAGCAGAAACACCAAGACAAAGAAGAATGTCAGCAATACAACCAGAACAAGGACCGGCTCTACCGGAAGACGCACAACCACCCCAAGTACAAGTACTAGGGATGACACAAGACCAATTCGAAATATTTTGAAACCAAAGCAACAGAAATGGCAGACCGAAAGCCAGAGAACCGGATGTGTTCTCAGAAGACTGAACGAAATTGCGAAACTTCCTAGCACAAATGGAAGGATACTTTCGAGTTAAAGGATACGGCGCAAATGAAGATGCTATAAAAATAGCATATGGAGAAACCCTATTAAGGGGATCGGCAGAATCATGGATTCTGAACTATATCGAACGATCGATTGAAAGAGAATGGAACACCTGGGACGAATTCAAAACCATTCTTAAACAACAATTCGGAGACGTTAACGCACAAGAGACGGCCAGACAAAAAATGGAATCTATGAAACAAGGCCAGAAGAACATAACGGAGTTCTGGAACGAGTTCAGACTGCTGGCTACAGAAGCCAAATACGACGATGCCACTTTATGGAGAACACTGTTAGCAGCATGCAATAGCAGAATTCAAAACGCATGGGCTCAAGGAGATACAAACTTTACGACAACAAATGCGTTCGCCATATGGGCCATTGAAAAAGAAAACAAGCTCAACCTGATTCAGCACGTCCAAGGAAAACATCAATGGACCTGACAACAAGAAATTCCAAGGAACTCCAACGGGACGTATAAACCGAAAACTCAGATGAAACAGGAAAGCACTTCATCCTACGACGAGCCAACACCAATGGATCTCGACACGGCAGGGCGAAGACCAAACCGTTCCAGATTCTCCCGGTTATCACCAGCAGAGTTCCAGAGGCGAAGAGACGAAAAAGATGCTGGAAATGCGGACTGAAATGACATTTCGCCACCAATTGCTTCAAGAAAAACATCAATATCAAAGAAATAATGACCGACCCTCAGGACCAAGAGACTTTAAACGAAGAAAGTCCCCAGCAATAAGTGGTCTGAGGGACGACAACAACGACAAAACCACCATACTAGCATGTCTATCGACGGAATTGGAAATATCGGCAACAACCCCACACACGGACAATGGACAATACAACGACCAAGACCAAGTAATGGTCAAAACAGAACTACACAGGAAAAAAGGAACAACAAAAACAAACACAATGGTTGACTCAGGGGCAACGGAAGACTTCATCGACAAAGGATTTTGCGAAAGTCAACAATTGCTCATGACGAAAATCAAAAAACCAAGAGACATCGTTGTGGTCAATGGAGAAAAAAGCAAAGCAGGACCCATCACCCACATAGCGGAAACAACTATGACGATCGGAGCACACACCGAAGAAATACGATTTCAAGTGGCAAACTTGCAAAAACACAACATTATCCTCAAGACACCGTGGCTCAAGAAACACAATCCTAGGATAAACTGGACAAAAGGACAGATTGTCTTCGACAGCGAACAATGTAACACATTATGCCTCGAACAACCAGCCAAGGTTGACACGATCCCGGCCGACCTAGCCAGATGGGAAAACAAACAAACACGCATCTCAGTCGCGAGAATAAACGATACCCAGAACCATAGGATGGGACTGGAAGGCACCTCAGTTGCGAGGAAAAACGAAAACGATACCCAGGATCATAGGATGGGACTGGAAGGAGGAAACCTGCGAGTACATAGGATGCACTCAGAAGCAAGGATTCCTACGAAAGGTTCACTGCAGTCAGCAGGACACGACCTATACAGCATACAAGAAACAACGGTCCCAGCCCGGGTACAAGCAATAATCCAGACAGGAATTGCAATAGGACTTCCAAACGACACCTATGCAAGAATAGCTCCGCGCAGTGGACTGGCTGTCAAGAATGGCATCACCACAGGCGCGGGAGTAATTGATGCAGGCTATCGAGGAGAAATACAGGTCCTACTTGTTAATTTAAGAGACAAAGAATATCAAATCCAAAAGGGAGATCGGATCGCTCAGATGATCATCGAAAAAATCGACAATCGAACTCTACAAGAGGTAGAGAAACTCGATCAAACAGAAAGAAACCACCAGGGATTCGGAAGCACCCATAAAAATACGATATAAGAACCAAACGACAAAGCCATCGATATCGATTTTATATCAGCAAAAACGTTTGGATCGGAAAGGAGAACAAACTGGAATACTTAAATGGAATACCGAAGACATCGGAGAGACCATAGCAGAAGCTTCCACCCTCAGTACAAGATTGGCAGTACGCCAAGAAGAAAAGAAGGCCAAGACAACTTTGACACAGTTAGTGCCAAAAGAATACCACGACTTCCTCGACATGTTCAAAGAAGGAGAAAGAAAGGACCTTCCAGAACACCGACCAGAAGACCATCGAATCGAACTGGAAGAAGGAAAGACGGCACCATTCATGAAACTCTATCCATTAAGGGAAGAAGAATTAAAGGTGTTAAGAGATTATCTCAATCAAAATTTGGAACGAAATTGGATCAGACCATCATCCTCATCGGCAGGAGCACCTATTCTTTTCGTCAAAAAGAAGGACGGAAAAACTTCGACTATGTGTGGACTACCGAGGACTCAACGCAGTATCAAAGAAAGACCGATACCTGTTACCATTGATTGACGAAGCCCTTGACCGGTTAGGCAAGGCAAAATTTTATACGAAACTAGACATCAAGGATGCCTATCACAACATACGAATCAGCAAAGGAGACGAATGGAAAACAGCATTTCGAACAAGATACGGACTATACGAATACCTAGTCATGCCATTCGGATTATCCAACGCACCAGCAACATTCCAACGATGGATCAATACCAAACTCAGTCAATATCTGGATATATGTCGTATAGTCTATTTGGACGATATCCTCATATATTCGGAAACCATGGAACAACATCACAAAGATATACGATTAGTGATGGAAGCTTTACGAAAAGCCAAAATCAAACTGAAGCTGACAAAATGCGAATTCCATCAAATTGAAACAGAATATCTAGGATTCATCGTCAGCCCTGAAGGAATCAGGGCAGATCCAGTCAAAACGGACGAAATCAAAATCTGGAAACCACCAAAGAGTGTTAAGGGAGTCCAAAGCTTTGTGGGATTCTGCAACTTCTATTGAAGGTTTATCGAAGGATTTAGCAGGATGGCTAAACCCCTTTATGACATCACCAAGAAAAACGTACCATGGAAATGGGAAGCAAAACAACAAGAAGGATTCGACAGACTAAAGAAAAAACTTACCGAGGCTCCAATTCTCCAACATTTCAAACTCGAACTACCAATCACTATCGAAACCGACGCATCGAACTATGTATGCTCAGGTATATTATCACAACTCCACTCTGATAATTGTTGGCATCCAGTGGCTTTCAGATCAAAGACAATGACCAAAGCCGAATGCAACTACGATATACACGACAAAGAACTATTAGCCATAGTTCAAGCCCTAAAGGCATGGAGAAAATACGCCATCGGAAGTCAACACGACATACGAATCCTTACCGATCACAAAAACCTACTCCATTTCACCACGACCAAAGAACTCGATCAAAGACAAATCCGATGGAGTGAAACCCTATCTCAATATCATTTGAGCATAGAATATCGACCCGGAAAGAAAGGAGCACAGCCTGATGCTCTGACTCGGAGAGAAGAAGACAAACCAGGAAAGAACGACGAAAGAATCCAACAAAGACAAAGAATACTGTTACCTAAAGAACAGTATTTCAAAGAAGAAGAAGAAGATAGTGGATACGAATCTATCAACGAAATCCAAACCTTAACGCTATCAGACGATAGCTATAAGCAATGGATCCAAGAAAAATCAGAAGAAGACGAAGAAATGGGCAGGATAAAGCAAGCCCTTCAAGAAAAACAAAAAGAAATGAAAGGGATGGCCCTTGGACTCTATCGGAATGAAAACAACTACCTGTGGTACGACAACAAGATAAGAATCTCCGATAACGAAGAATTACGAACGGAAACGATGAGGAGAAATCACGACACACCTCAAGCCGGACACGGCGGCACAGCTAAAACGACAGAATTGATCACCCGATCATATTATTGGCCAAATATGAGGAATGATATCAAAAGATATATCAAAAACTGCGAAACATGTCAGCGGACAAAAGCAATACGACATGCAATTTATGGTTTATTAAAACCATTGAAAGCACCAGGAAGACCATGGCAATCAATTGCAATGGATTTTATCACTGGACTACCAAAATCAAATGATTATGACGCCATATAGGTGGCCATCGACAGACTTACGAAAATGGCATACTTTATACCATGCAGAACAGACATGAATACGACACAATTCTTTAATCTGTTTAAAGACCAAGTTTTCAGACTGCATGGATTACCAAAAGATATCATATCCGACTGAGGATCACTTTTCACTTCGGATATGTGGAAAGAAATCACATGACAACTCAACATCGACCGATGGTTAAGCACCGTATTTCATCCGCAAACCGACGGACAAACGGAACGAACAAACGCGATATTGGAACAATATCTACGGGCATATGTGAACTATCAGCAGGACAACTGGACGCAATATCTAGCGTCAGCTGAATTCGCATACAACAACGGAAGACAAGAAACGATTAAGACAACACTCTTCTTTGCGAATTACGGATATGATCCCGTGTTCGATCCAACATCATATGATGTTCCAACAAAAATTACGCAAGTTCAAGACATCAGCAAGATGCACAAAATATTACGAGAAGAAATCGGTTATGCACAACAACGGCAAAAAGAGTCAGCAGACCAACAACGACAACCAGACCCCAACCTTACGGTCGGCGACAAGGTATGGTTGATACCACGCAACATACGAACCACAAAACCTTCCAGGAAACTGGACTACAAGAAATTAGGACCATTCAGAATTATCGAACGGATAGGACTTCGAGCTTATAAACTGGACCTTCCGCGCTCGATGAACCACACTCATCCAACATTCCACATCAGCCTCCTCGAACCCTATTACAACAACTCTTTTGCCTCTCAGAAAAAACTTCCTCCTCCTCCTATCGAGATAGAAGGAAAAAACGAATACGAATTAGACGAGATAATCGATTCTCGCCTACACTACAAAAAGCTTCAATACTGGGCCAAGTGGACTGGTTATCCTCCTGAACACGACCTCGACTGGTACCCAGCCACGAACTTTACCAACGCAAATGATGCAGTCCAACGATTCCACGATAAAAACCCCTGGAAGCCCAAAACGGGTTAGCTGGGCCGACGGATGGGAAGACAAGAACGAATTCGAGACAAAGGTTCAACAAATCACAAACGAAAATAAACACGCACAACTCCACTATACCTTCTGCTACAACGACGACTGCCCCCCACATTTGGGTGCAAAAATGGATAACGGACGATTCCCTACGAGGGAAAACACAACAAAATCTTATTCTGAGGAAGAAGATTGGACGAAAGTCGACTGGGAGGGCGAACCCTCCAAAACTCCTAAAGGTCCCCGCCACGAACGAATCAATTAGCGCGATTGCATGCGCAATCGCTGCCATTTCCACAGAAAACAACGAAACACTGAACTCTGGGCTTCTGGGACGAAGCTCACGGCTGAACGGGGGGATAAAAAAACTTTGGAAACCCTTCGGACTCGGATCACGGAATTGGAGGTACAGGTTAGAAACCTCCAACGAACCTTGGACGAAGAACGAAAAAACGTCGAGAACGCCCGAACGATGACTTCGGGAGTGGCGGCGTCCGCAATAACATCAAAAAAGAAAAACGAAGCCCTGAAACGGGCTATCGAGAAAGAACGATTCGCTCGCAAAGGAGAACGCGAAGGAGTCAGATGGATAATGAAAGACGTTACTGGACTCCACAAAAGAATAACGGAAGACTTTTACGGAGCGAGGTACGAGAAAGAGAAATCAGAGGAACCGAGACATCGGACTCCAATGGTTTGGGAATATTGTTAAGAGGAGGAACCAAACGCTTGGCCATAAGGGACTATGGCCTGGGGAGAGGGGAGCCAATGTCACGATTCTAGACTGACTTAGCTGGTTTCGCACTATGACTCGCTTATAGTCATAGGGTTTTATTTGTTATATGGTTTTACTTTTGCACACATGATCAGGTTTTAGGTCATGTGGGATTTTACATGACTCACGGTTGTGAGTCAGAGGGTTTTTTGTTATGCGAATGACTCATTTTGAGTCATATGATTTATGTTTTCACATGAGTCACACTTGTGACTCATAGTAATATTGTTATTACCCAATGACTCGTTTGAGTCATAGGATGTTACGCGAGTGTATGAGTCACAAGTTATGTTTTTGATTTATAAGCGGGTTGTGGGAACGTCTATATAAGGCGGACCTTAGGACAGAGTAGTTAAATCTTCACGCAACCATCTTTGTTATTTTCCTAACTACAAATTGAAAACCTTTCTCTGTCACTCACAACTACAAACGTTCGGATTACTACTTATATTAGCGTCACGGATATTAAACTTAGGAAGTTTATATCCTCTTGT
Source organism: Tuber umbilicatum (assembly GCA_003313605.1). Lineage (NCBI taxonomy): Eukaryota > Fungi > Ascomycota > Pezizomycetes > Pezizales > Tuberaceae > Tuber > Tuber umbilicatum. The sequence goes on along the minus strand of QLOI01000452.1, from coordinate 6,682 downwards.
GACGTAGACAACGGTCTAAGAATAATATAAGTATAACACTTCAGAGATTTACTATTAACAAATAGTATCCAAGTAGCCGTCTTGCTACAAAGAATAATAAGAAAGTATTTATCCTTATTGAAGAACTAATTCAGGTTGTTACCTGTCACGAATATATTTAGTATTACGTAGGCTAGCTAGGTACCGTAACACCTCAGTAGGTTTCGTGAAGTCCTACAACTTGGTGGAAGGATATCTCTTATCAGCCTAATACAAGAAATTATACAACTTCAGAGTACACAAGAAACCTCTGGTGGGGGGCTCAAAAAATAACTTCAGAAGTCTCTTTACGGCCTCGAAATACCACTTGTAGCCACTTTGGAGCATCATCCTCATAACAGTCAAGTAATCTTTCACGATGAAGGTCCGAAAGCGGTGCCCTGGATGCCTCTTTGGGGTGCATTAAGATCGTTTTTTTGATCCTCCTGAGCAAACAACAAGTTTTTCCGGGGGCTACGCACCGCGACCCGGCGCATCGCTGCCGCCTGTCACCCCGGCGCATCGCTATAAGTACTAAACCCCGATCATTTGATGTTAAGAGCACTCTGCATACAATACATATTTTAACTATAACTCTTTTAGACATTCTTGTGCACAGATTTACATCCTGGGTGATTACTAGATCCATTTGTTTATCTCATAAAAAAATAATTCGTAGACTATTTCTTGGATTACAATACTGTATAATATTGTTGAATTGAGTATTTCTGTGCAGGCTATCTTGATTTATTTGTTTTACCCAAGCAATTGCACTGCTACTCCTGCATGAAAGCAATGAAGTACTCCTTTGCAGCTAATTTTCAATCAACTCTCTTTGATAGTGTAACTTTTTAGTCTTGCTCTTGAGACTTGAAACCATTCTTGTTAAGATGGTTTAAGTGTTCCTGAAATACCTAGGACTTGGGGAGATGGTGAACTACCAGTAGGTCATCATAGCCTATTCTTGATTCCATCATCCTCGGGTGTCCAAATTCTTACAAGTGCGGAGTAGACGGTTTCTAAGGCCGCTCGAACACCCCACTCACCTGGAAAGCTAAACCAAAATAAGTAACCTTTGGATAAACAGAGGTTAGTGTAATGATCATACCAGATAGGTTTAACTAGGATAAATAATTTGGAATCAAGATGGTGTTAGGCAAACACCTAACCATGGACTAGTAGGCAAGCCTTGTGACATATTGCTAGACATAATGTGTTCAAACTCTCGATGAGAGCAGAATTATTAATATGTGAACATAATTTATAATATTTAATATTACACAGGATCAATTCAAGATAACTTTGCAAAACGCGTGATTGATTCTATTGAGTAAAGATAAGTTTGCCGCACAAAGGTGATTTATGGAAGAATGAGAAGGTAAATCTTTGTGCTATTTATTCCTATGGATAGAGAGAAAGATTCTATTTAAGAATATGATGGAACAAGCTAAATTGGTCAGTGTCACTTTAAGTTATGAGCTCAGTTGTTAGTAGTAAACTAAAAAGCTGAATATAACTTATTGAAATTGTGAAGAGTACGATCTTAATAGCTCTGTACAGGAATAGGAATACAGTATAAAGTGTATACTCTGGGCATGCTTAGTGAGAAGGTAGATGGTATGAAGATAGATTGGTAGTAGTTCTTTTCCTTACAACTCTTAAGCGAGGTAGTGGATGGTAACTCCTATATATATACAGGTGCGTATAATCCATGTATGCCTTAGTAACTGAAAGAAAAATAGTGAAAACATAGGAAGAACAAAAGTGTAAACAGGTTTGATCCTGAGAAACTTGCCAATATAATGTTATAAAACATATGTGGATGCGTAGTGGTGTAAAAAATATGCAACAATATTATTAATTTGATGACCAAGAATGATGCATAAAATATTCAAAAGTAACCAGAATACTTTCAGTACCAAAAGAAAACATAGGTAATAACTCGTGATCATTATCAGAAAATATTAAGGAAATAGATGATAAATGTCCTAGCTGTAGTAATGTCCTCAGTGTATAGGTTTGGCTGAGACAGAAACTAAGTATGAGAATATATGTTATTTTCATGTGAAATATACATATGAAATGAATCAAGAATTACAACATAACTGACGTTGACAATTAGTGTAATATACATACATGATAAGGGAATAGAATAGTAAAGATTTTATTCAAAAGTTAGTATGAAGATAGGAAGGAAATTATTTGTTAAATATCTTTCTGAAAGACAGGAGACAAAGTTGGCTACTTTGTACTTTAGACGCTACTGGCAAGTTGTAGTTGACGATGTTGTTTACTGGTAGTCAATGAGTAGATGACACTCCACAGACTAACATAGACCTGGAATGACCCTACTGGATCTTACAGTAGACTTAGTCTTATCCTATACCAGAGCCCAGAAGGGTTACGGTTAGGCTAGTCTAGTAACTCTACTAAAGGGTTACTATGTAGACTAAGCAAATGGTAATGCTTAGACTGCGAACCAGAAAGATATACTGGATAGTTAGGAAAAGTCCACACTGTGGGTTCAGAAGGTTTCTGAGAGCCCCAGCGAGTTACTCTACCTAAGGTAGGTAGTTACCCTATCTTAGGGGGTATAGTTAACCTACCTTGGTAAGATGGTTACCGTACTTTTGGATAGGAGTTACCCTACCTTGGGCATAAAAGATTACATGAAGTTTCGGGAAAAGTCATAGGAATGTTTGCTACACAAGATTATATAGGAGGTTCAAATATGGGCTTAATCAGGTAATCCATTGTTGAGCTACGAACTGGAGAAAATCTCGCTATTGGCGAACATTCGAAAATCTGAGTCCAACACCCCCCTCTGGCCCTGATGCACAGACAATGCGTCATGGGCCAACTTTATTAAATTGTGTGAATGGTACGATCTTAATAGACTATATAGAGTATATGGTTGTGATACTAAAAGTGTATTGTGGGCACGTTTAAGCGAGGAGGAGGTATTTGGTATGAAGGAAGATTGGTAGAGATTCTTGTCCTAAATTCTCTTAAGCGAGATGGGCAGTAGCTCCTATATATACAGGTTTGCATCTTCCACATACACTCTGTGTATCTTAAGAAATAATAGGGAAAACATAGGAAGAACCATAAGTGCAACGGTGTTTGACCCTGAGAATCTACCACTGAAATCCCAAATAATGTGCTTTAATCTAAAGGGATGTGAGAGATATAACTGTAAGTCTAAAGAAATAATTATCAGGTAAATGAAGCAGAAAGTATGCATAAAGACAGAGAATTATCCTGAAGAAACCGTAAAGAAAACACATGTGATGATTCTGATCGTTATCATGAAATATTCAATGAAATATATGTCATATATGTCCTAGCTATAGTAATGTTCTCTGGGTATAGGTAAAGCCGTAACACTAACCAAGTATGAGAATACGCGATATTATCAACGTAAAATAAACATATGAAATGAATCAAAAATTTCAACAAACTGAAGAGTAGTTGCTAGATTACTAGTAAAAGCCTATGATTGAAGACAGTGATATAATACCGTATAGGTTGTCGCCGTCCAGTCAATAGGAAGCTTTTCGCAGGATATATGAGGGGGCATGAGGCAATCAAATGGTTAAACAAAAGATTATTCTTGAGTGAATACGCTACTGATACTTATAAGCCTACCGAGGTAGGGATCTGTAACAACCCTGCTGGATCTTACAGTAGACTTAGTCTTATCCCATGCCGGAGCCCGGGAGGGTTACAGTTAGGCAGAGTCAAGTAACTCTACCAAAGGGTTACCATGTAGACTAAGCAATGGTAATGCTTAGACTGCGAACGAGAAAAGGTATATTGGGTAGGTAGGGAAAGTCTATGCTGCGAGTGCGGAAGGTCTCAGAGAGTTCCGGCGAGTTACCCTACCTAAGGTAGGTAGTTACCCTACCTTAGGGAGTATAGTTACCCTACCTTGGCAAAGAGGTTACCCTACTTTTGGATAGGAGTTACTCTACCTTGAGCGTAAAAGGTTACGCGAAGTTTCGGGAAAAATCATAGGATTGTTTGTTACGCAAGATTATATAGGAGGTTCGAATCTGGGCTCAATCGGGTAATCCGTTGTTGAGCGATGAACCGGAGAAAATCTTGCCCTGGCGAACTTGGAGAAAACTGAGTCCAACACCCCCCTCTGGCCCCGATGTACAGACAATGCGTCATGGGCCAACTGAAGGGAAGTTGCTGGTTTACTAGTAAAAGCCTATGAATGAAGACGGCGGTGTAATACCGTATATGTTGTCGCTGTCCAGTCGACCGGAAGCTGTTCACAGGATATATGAGGGGGCATGGGGCGAGCGAATGGTTACACGGAAGGTTATTCTTGAGTGCATATGCCACTGATACTTATAAGCCTACTGAGGTAGGATGTAAGATATATCGGAAGCCGGGAAGGCCTCCGGGTAAATGGTAGACCTTCGACTCCCGTATGAACCGGAAAGACTGTAAGACATCTGGAGGTTGTTAGCGAACTCTAGATCATAGTAGTCCCATCTTGACTGAGGTGCTTATCGTCAGTGGCTACGAGTAGCGCCCGTATAATCCAATGGCTTTAGTATCTCATCATGGGAGTTCGTAGACCAAGCTATCGCGTCGCATATAGTAGAAGACGATAGACTTGTAAAATGGAATAGCACCAGCGATTGGTTGTCTACGAGACTTGCATAGACGAATACGAATGGGACAGAGAGTTCGATACTAGACTAGCTTATCAGTAACCTGTTAGTTCGCCACTAACAGAACAACGATGTGAAGAGTTTTCTCTCCAGCAGTTGTATCGCATGTATCAGGATGCTGCATGAACACTGCACGTCGGATAATGAACTAGCAGAGCCGGCTGACATTCGGTTGAATCTTAGCCCGAAGGCCTAGAGGAGATGGGCATGCTCGCGATGGTGGTGAGCTTAGGAGTGATGGAGAGGAGCTGGCAATATAATTCTACTTAAGTATATGCGAGACCTCTTCTTCTAAGACAATCAACTATCCTCTCGAGAACTTATTTAGTAAAGCTACGGCTTAACGATATTAAGTTTCACCGTTAAGGTTTTTTCTCTCTTACACATTTGTTCTTCATTTTGCGTACGAAGGAGGCTTCCGTAAGGCCGCATCCTTGGGATCCATCTTCCCATAGGGAGCCCCCGTTAGACTGTTAGTGGCTAACCAACGGGGTATTGATAAGCTAGTCTAATATCGAACTCACTGTCCCATTCGTATTCGTCTATGCAAGTCTCGCAGACAACCAGTTGGTGGTGGCATTTCATTTTACAAGTCTATCGTCTTCTACTATCTTCGACATGTTAGCTTGGTCTACGGACTCCTGTGATGAGATACTTAAGCTATTGACTTATACGGGAGCTACCCGTAGCCACTGACGATAAGCACCTCAGTCAAGATAAGACTACTACGATCTAGAGTTCGCTAACAACCTCCAGATATCTTACAGTCTGTCGGGAACATACAGGAGTCAAAGGTCTACCACCTATCCGGAGGCCTTCCCGGCTTCCGGTATATCTTACATCCTACCTCAGTAGGATTATAAGTATCAGTGGCGTATACACTCAAGAATAACCTTCCGTGTAACCATTCGATCGCCCCATGCCCCCTCATATATCCTGCGAACAGCTTCCGGTCGCCTGGACGGCGACAACGTATACGGTATTACACCGCCATCTTCATTCATAGGCTTTTACTAGTAAACCAGCAACTTCCCTTCAGTTGGCCCATCACACCTTGTCTGCACATCGGGGCCAGAGGGGGGTGTTGGACTCAGTTTTCTCCAAGTTCGCCAAGGGCAAGATTTTCTCCGGTTCATAGCTCAACAACGGATTACCCGATTGAACCCAGATTCGAACCTCCTATATAATCTTGTGTAACAAACAATCCTATGATTTTTTCTGCAACTTCGCGTAACCTTTCACGCTCAAGGTAGGGTAACTCCTATCCAAAAGTAAGTTAACCTCTTTGCCAAGGTAGGGTAACTATACTCCCTAAGGTAGGGTAACTCGCCTGAACTCTCGGAGACCTTCCGAACTCCCAGCGTAGACTTTCCCTACCTACCCGGTATACCTTTTCTCGTTCGCAGTCTAAGCATTACTATTGCTTAGTCTACATAGTAACCCTTTGGTAGAGTTACTTGACTCAGCCTAACCGTAACCCTTCCGGGCTCCGGCATGGGATAAGACTAAGTCTACTGTAAGATCCAGAAGGGTCGTTACAATGGGAACGGCGAATGATGGGCCTAGTACCCCAATACTTCCTCCTCCACCCGAGAACCCTGAACAACCTCCAGGGGGTAACACCCAAGCTGGAGATCAAGGGGGGTGATGAGGAATCCTTTGATGGATATAATCGTCCTGGGAAGACCCACAGTAGAAATACTGGTGGCAATGGTGGTGGGTATGGTCCCCCACCTGGTGGAAACGTTGTCACTGGGGGGAACCCAGGTGATTCCAGTTCCTCTGATAGCTCCGACGATGATGCCAACTCCCTACCTGATCTTACCCCATTCTTGTGACGGCGAAAGCCCAACTGGAATGTGGCCAAGAATAGGAGATATGACGGCCGGTTGGCTAGGTTAGCTGCTCTCCTTGTGTAACGGGGGCTCCCTGTGGGAAGATGGATCCCAAGGATGCGGCCGTACCGAAGCTTTCTT
>QLOI01000449.1:110090-138627 GCA_003313605.1 Tuber umbilicatum | reverse complement strand
TTGCTCCAGTAACATACTACCACTCCTCGCAGGAGTCCTGAGCTAAACCTCTCCTTGCAGGAGCCCAGACCATGCTGTGTCGGAGGTTATCGAGAAGCAACCCCTAACATCCTGCCCTGCATAACAACATATTCGATCCCTAACCCGTCGAATGATATATCATGATGCTGCTGAGCGGAAATCAATAGAAAGCGAGCTGAGGAGTAAATCTACGGTTAGAGCGACCTAAAAGGCGCACTAGGGTGAAAAAAATTTTGCCACACGAGGCCATAAAAATTTAAGCTGAAGCCGGATATTGGGAGCAGGAAAGGAGGGAAAAAATGATTCTGGAGGAGGTCCTAATTAATACAAACCATGAAGAAGATAAAAAAGGTAATAACCTCAGTAAATACATGGGCAAGCTTTAGGACTGGTAGATTATAGGCTTCCTTTGCATATTTACGCTTGTAGTACAAGGTAAGGGACCCATTAACCAGAATGGGCGGGAGAATATTTGGCTACCTAGCCTCAAATGACTGTTCCATAACTTCTCGCCAAACCTTTTGTGATCCCACTCACGACTAGCACTACCAAAAGCCTATCATACTCAAGCACTGTTTACGTGATTAGTAAGCATGAAGAGCGTGGCTGACATAGCATTTTTAGCTCTCCCTCCACTAAAAAGCCAACTTTTCGCGCAGTTGTTGGGAACTTTAATTACTAAAAAAAACCCTGATATCATCCTCTTTTATCCACCCTTTACCAACTTGCATTTTTTCTCTCGATTAGTTTGAAGATGTGGATACCAAGCAAGCGCGGGAACCAGGGTAATGTCCGCTGCAGGCCGCAACGTTCTATTATTGGCTTCACTGGATCCGCTTTTCTTTTTCGACATAAGACAGGTTCTTGGACTGCCAATCCCTGTTGGGAGTTTCCACACGGTACGGCACCGGTACTGTGGGATATTCTTCGATCAGGATTCTTTGACTTCTTGGCACTACCAAAATAGCTGGTAAGGGTAAGGAGAAGACTACCGGTGTTACTGGATTTGCTTGAAAGAGAAATGGATGATAAGAATAAAGAGAGCAAGGAAGAAAACGATAAAGTCAACGAACCTCAGCAATACATTGTCGTGAAGATTCTGCTCTCTCCCCCAGTATCTCCGCTGCCTAGTTGTCGATGGTTGCCTCCTGTTTTCTCTTCCTCAGCTATGGGTCCTGATATCCCGCTTAAATAACCTCATTCTATCTAGAATCTTGAAGAATTCACGGCGACTAATCCACCAAGCAAGCTTCCGAATACGGTGCTTGCGCTCGAGTACTTGTACCCCATCCTTGCATGACAAGGGTACCGTATCAGTCCTTCCAATGCTTATGGTAACACCCGAGTGTGCTCCTAGCTTTGAAGTCTTGTTCTGTTCGAGTAAAACCTCTCAATAGACTATTCAGCGTCTCCGGCAGCCCTGTAATCTCCGGGCTCTGGGTTTACAGTCACTATCGTACAGGCACCGGGCGCGACGAGGCCGGGCGGGTGACGAACAGGAGTACAGTATTGGAAAGGGAGAAAGTAAATTCGTCAAAGTATGGTACCGTAAGGTAACAAAAATTGGCCTGTTATCATCTAATCCTTGTTCGTCACCCGCCTGCCCCATGCGCCCAGTAGATTAGTGACTACACAGTACTGAGTACGGAGTAATTTACTCATACCCCTAAGCTCCTGAGCCAATATCCTTACTGTACGGTATATTATCCGGCGTCAGCCTCCTGAGAAGAATTGACGCTCTCCAGACACGGTGTAGGATCCGCCCACCACTGTAAAAACTGGAATAATTGGACCTCACGCTAGGACGTTGGAGTTGCCTCTCCTAGTAAGGTCGCTTGTATTTTTTTCCATTTGTCTCAGCTGAGGGCTGAGAGAGTTTTTTCGCTGCGTGTTGCAAGTACGAGTACTGTACTCGTACAATACTCGTACTCTCCCTAAGTCAAAGGAGGAAATTCTAGAGGTCTTAGCGTGAGGTCCAACTGCTTCGGTTTTGACGGTATACGCGTTCGATCTCGTTAGCTTTGACAAATACATCCTTGCCTGTTCCGGTTAATTAGTTCCTACCCTTGTATTCGCAGCTCTGTTAACCTGTCAATCTAAACCTATTGAGGGCAACCGGGCTAATCGGGCCGTCGGGCTAATCATCTGATGGTGAATTTCAAGAGTTTTCACGGCACCGTACCTAGGTACAGCATCAAAGTTTTGTAAGTTCCACAAGCGAGGTGTCCTGCTATTACCCTTGCCACCAGCACACCTCTGCTCGTGGAACCTACAAAGCTTAAGAGCTATACTTCCGTAGAAACTCGAACAATTGGGCCCAACGAATCCTAGCAGATAGCGCGCTACATGTAGATATCCGGAGAATAGACGCCTGCGAAAGCTCGCTGAGAATATTTCGATATTTTATTATATATGTCTTCGCATCCCGATTCTAAATACTCGAACCATTCGACCGGGAAGAGTACATCCCGTGAAGGCTCATCATGGACTCTCCACCGCCTCAATCAGGACAGACAGCGACAGACTTTCCCACAAGATCGACATACCCAGGTAGGCCACTCTAGTTGCGGCAGATCTGAAAGCTCGATTAACATACGTACTGAAGGTCAATCGCAGGGCGAACAGGATGTGACACCAAGACAGTTCATCGGCCTCTCGAAACTAAACACCGAGAAATCATTTCGGTATCTCGATTTCGCACAAGGTGGCACTAACGCCGCCCTCAACAAATGGGGCCAATTCTTGCAGTTTAATAGGTTAGTGGTGGGTGGCGGTGACCCTGATAGCTGGAATTATGTCTCGGTGGAGCCGCGAAATATCCTTCGACTCGAACAAATCGCGCCGGTGCGAACATCCCATGAGCCCGAACAGGAGGAGGAGGAAGACGAGGAGGGGACGGAGTCGGCTTCGGAACACAAAAGGGGAACCCTAGGCTGGGAGCCGGATAACCCGGAGTGGTGGCCCAGTGTACCCTACTATAGCGACAACCCGGCGTATCCACGAAGACACGATAGATTCAGTGAACTTTGCATGAAGAACCAGGGACTCGGTCTTCGATTCTCGGATAATACCAAAATCTCAGAACTTGAGCACTACTACAGGAACGACAGATGGCCAGAGGTACGCTACACAGTGGAGGGGAAGGTCAAGGTCGCCCTTCAGCATTATATCCTGGATGGCGAAATCATTCAAGACATGTGCTTGGCTTCAGAATCCGGAGAAGAAACCGAGCTTAGTCTGGAATTTGAGTTCACCACTGGAATCAGGATAGCTCCTGGGAAAATGAGCCAACCAAAGGGTGAGGAGGAGGATCCTCCCGACCATTTTCTGCAGGAAGTGCTAGAAGGAAAAGCTTCGGGATCCTACTGGAAGATCTGGTGCGGCAATTACTACGCGACGGCAAGTTTATTCCAAGATGGTAAACCGAAGCCGTTTAGCCTCGGGGGCGGAAAACAAAATAACGTGACCAAACACGACATTGACATTCTTTCGGATGACCCAGTAAGATATTGTGAGACTTTCATATTGAAATCGAAGGCAAAGGTGAAATTTACCTCGGTATTCAAATTGGATCACGAAAGCGTTCCCAATACCCCACCACAGTATTTCGATATATCTCCTCATTTAGAGTTGTTTGATGATCGGTGGTGGAGCTTCAAGACTGAATCCTCGTCGTTTATTTTCAGGCGAAATCTTGAGACTATACTTTCGCACGCTATTCCACTGCCCCGGGTTGACGATGAAGCCTATCAGCCCTATGTTCTGCACAATCATGATCTGACCAATACGCACCAGGAATGGAGTAATTCTCTGTAAGCCGCCAAACCCCCCCTCTTATTATCCCACCTGCAAAGACCTAACAAGATGCAGGAGCCAATCTTTTTACCTCCTCGAAATTGATAAGGTATTGCAACAGCAGAATACCGCGGATCAAGTAACAAAGTCCCATTATCGCGAGAGAATTCGACAGGTAATTTTTGGATACTTTGTTTGGATACTACGATATGCCGAACGGAACGGCTTTCCCGATACGGTGCTTTTACATTGGTCTGGGAAGCCTACACCACTCGCGAGAAAGGACGAGAGTGGAAAGCTCGTAGGGGAGGTAAAGAGTGAGAAAGAAAGGGATGTCCCGAGCGGACCTACACAGAAACCCGCTGAGTTTGAGGTTGGGGAGACTACAGAACCGGTAGGGGGGACTCCTACAACGAAGATAGATTCAACCGGCCCTGAAACGGTCTCATCGTTATCTATCGAGGCCCCAGGTTCCACCAGCAGCCCCAAGAAAGCAAACACGTCGGACCCCAAAAAGACCGAAGGGACCGCCGACTCCCCCCCCCCGAGGAGGCCCTTTGAGCCAGAGATATCTAAGTACGAAGATAAGTTCTGGAATTGTTGCCGATTCCTTGTTTTTTTAGATGCATGCTTGGCCAACTATCCAGATGAAGAGCCTCTGTTCGCTCGAATGGTAGAAGCTTTTCTAAAGCTAGCTTGGGAGCCAATCGAGATGAGCAAGCATCAAGGATCTCATCTATGGCCGGATCGGTTAGAGAATCTGGGAGAGTACCCACCCCCGTATGCCCGATTCCGGAATTGGCAAAATTATGAAAATGATGGCTACGGCGGACAGGATATCCATGTTTATAATATCGCGACACAGGTGCTTGTCTGGCGAGCCGCTAGGTCTGCGAATATGCTACTTAACTTAGTTTCCAACGACCAAAGCTGGAGTAAATGGACCGTTCACCAAAGTTTAGCCGACAAGACAATTAGAGATCAGACAATAGAGGCCTTCCGCCGCCTTGGCACTACTGACACGAGTCACGATTGTTTCCCTGATCGTTTTTTCTCAAAAATTAAAGGACATATTAAAGAACCCTTACTGGACGAATGGAATTGCGACATTACTGTTCCATCATTTGTGCAGGATTTCTTCTTCGACGACAAGAATGAGCCGATGTTTGCTTGGACAGAGACACTCAGATACTACGATACATTCAGCGACCCCAGCAAGGCACAAACACCGGACACCTGGGAAAGCTTTAAGCGCTACCAGGTTACAATTGATAAGGATCGCCGTCTGGCGTTGCGGGAGAGCTTTGAGGCAAGAGCTTATTCAGATGGGCTCTTCACTAATTACCCGGTTACTCCTGATTCCCACTGTCCTGATACCGCCTCGTCTTGGGCAATGATTACGTATGTCCTTAGTGCGGATCATACTGAATTACTATATCCTCAGTTCAGAATTCCAATGTAAGCTAGAGCACTAATCTTGATGACAAACAATTCGCGGGCTTTTTTCACTGCGAACTAACGTTTCCAACTAAAGGACTATGGATCATCCCACCCGTGACGACCGGGCACAAGGACCCATGCTCCCGCAGCAAGGTCTAACGAACCCCGCTACCAATAATCACGTAAGCATTGGCACTGGTATTCGCCAGGATGGAAGGAAGTCAGGAAGGAAGGGGAAGGGCCTCGATATCACCGCCGAGGACCTTCACCAAGTGCACGACCCGCCTTGTAAGTGGTTTTCAATTTTTCAAGGAATATTTATTATGCCCACTCTAACTAGAACAGCGTATGGCGAGTGGTACTGGTTCAGACAGCCTCTCTTTATGAAGCATGAGCCGGAGAAATTTGAAATGAATAAGGAATTCATGGAAAAGATTTTGGGGCCGGTGGATGTTTGGAGTAACTGGTGTTATTTGTGGGAAGCCTATAAGGGAAGGAACAAGTTTTTGAAAAATGCAGCAGATACGCCAAATTATGACTGGGGCAATGAAAGAAACACCTTGATTACACCATTTAGAAATGGAGGGTTTGATCCCCTTCACGGGGGCAAGGCGTTATCAAAGTTACAGGAGCAAGTATGAGAAACTGTCACCTGAAATAGTGATAGCGAGTGACTAACTATTTGAGGGCAGAGGGATCGCAAAGCGGATAAAAAAAGGTTAATGTTCGTATCCATCTATCTACTTCTACATGTCTTATCTGTCAACCAGAACCCCGTCTGATTGTGTGACACAGAGTCATGAAAGACTGCGCGATCGAGCATCTAATCTCCCTGATGGCCACCCTAGATTTTCAAGAATCCAACCATATAGGTGAATTTCTGTCGCGGCTGCGCCTCTCGGATTCTCACAACATGAGATATGAAGAGCTGGTATGTCAATTGGCCTGCTCCCTCCACAAAACTCCCTTACAATACCTAACATCTCTGAAGGCAATCATGCCAGAAAACCTCTGGATTACAGAATTCAACATCAATTTTATCACAGCCCCATATCTAGCCGATGTAGAGTCGCCCCTCCTGCCGAACTGTTTTCCGAGGAGACGTGCAAAGTTTCTGAGCATGAACGACGTTGCTTCAAACAATATCATGGCCGAGGCGGCCATGGGGTTCCGCATTATCGGTGATCTGCATGACCGGTGCTGGACATGCTATGTGTTTTACGACTTCGGAAGCGAAGAACTTGTCTCGGGAGCTAGAACTGATGCGGAACTGACCCATTACGGGAAGTCTCCGAATCAAAGAAAGTGCCTTGAGGGGTTCCTTGTATGCCAGGCTCTCAATCTAGTACACTCTGAGGCGAAGACTATCCTCGGTATTATCACTAAGTCAATGCCAGTGGAGGGGGACAAAGTAGGTTTATTTGACAGGAAGAGCGCCAACAATGTTATGCATATGCTGACAAAACGCTTGTTCAAAACAGAAATCGCGGGCGCTTTTCAACCCATTACTCACGGAAGATGACCTCAGTGGGGAGAACTATTTCAAAACCATGAACAAGAATAGTGTATTTTATCCCTGGCTACTGGAAGTTTACGGTGCTCTGCGGGATAAGTGTATCGAGAGCCGTAACGTTGCAGAGCAGTGGTTATCAGCGGAAAAGACACGAAAGTACAAGCCTCGGTGGTCTGAAAAGGACCAAAAGATCTTTGGGGAGGAGGTTGCGAAGAAACGAGGGGAAGTCAAGGAGTATTGTACTAAGCTCGAGAAAATGGCGAACAGCTTACAGGAACGGATGGACCGGATCAAGACTCTCAAGGAATCTGTAGGCATCCCACAATGGCTTGACGGTGTTGCGTGAGAAGAGGTATGCTGATGTTGAAACCAGCTTTCAAGTGAGTTAGGGCTTCGAGAAGCGAGAACCTCAACACAGCTCGCACACACGGTGAATCTTTTCGCTGTTGTTACAACTATTTATTTGCCCTTAACATTCTCTACTGTATGTCTCTGCCCCCTCCCATGAGTGAACGGCAAGCAAATTGACCTAGTATCCTAGAGTATCGTAGCTATACAAGACTTCAAATGGCCATCTCCCGCGAAGGCTCTCGTCAGAATCACGCTCGCCGTCACCTTCGGTACCCTAATCCTCCTGATGAACCTCGCCTTCCTCCGCCGCACCCTTGCAGCCCTGAAAACCTGGACCCAACGCTCGATCCGCCGGGGAATGGCTGGAGCCTCTGAGCCCAAACTCTCTAGCAAGGAACCTATCTATCAAGAAAAGCGCCCGGCCTGGAAGTACTGGAAAGAGCGCGCTCGCGGCCTTCGCGAAGCGGAAAAACGCAGCACTCTGCTCACGGACAATGCCGTTCATGACAGTGAAAGCGACTGGTGGTACTGGTACTTTATGGCGATATTTATCATCATAGTGATTCCCGTACAAGAGCTAAGCTTCATAATCCGCACGCTTCGACTGCAGAAGATCGAGAGAGCTGGCCCCTTGAAGAAGCTTGTGAGGGTTCCCTGGGCCCCCATATGGATTCTACAGCTGGCGCTTGTATACGTGATCATGCTCGCTGGGTATTCCCTCCTATCCTTGGTAGGATTGGTGCATCGCGTGGCAGTATGGTTGTGGACTGGGGATGACATCGCCGAAGGTAAAAAGGCGGTGCCTGAGGAGGATGAGAAGAGTTCGAGGCCCGAACCGGATAGCGCGCAGAAAGATAGAGGGTTGGTTGACTGGTTGATGAAACCGGCGAAGACTATGCAGCTCCTCATCGTTGCAGAGGCACTTCTGTCCAAGAAGGGAAAAAAGGAAATTGATGAGGAGAAACAGGAGACTACTACGGAGACTACGAAGGCCCCTTCCTCTACTTGAGAAATTTGTATTTGGAGTCTAGATGTGAGAGGAGTTTAGTGTTTTGAATTTGCCCTGGAGGGATAAGAGCCACCCGTCTCGTCCCCCCCGACGCTCCAGGAGGGGCAGTTATCCTTCATTTTTACTGGCCGGTCGGGCATGCTGGTCAACAAGTGGTTTCTATGCATCTGTACGGTGTCGTTTTTTCTCTCAGCGTAATATTTGTTTTTTGAATGTTGGAATAAGCTCGGACAGATGGGAGAAGAATAATGACTTCGATAACTTAGAGTAAATCGGAAGAAAGTGCATACTTGTCGAACATATATAGAGAACATCTGTGACCTCACTTTTCAAGAGAAGAAACCTGCTTCCCGCCTCCAGCCTATATAACACATCAGTTCCGCACCGGTAACGTCTCCAAACCTGGGGTTTATAAAGATATCCAACTTGTACCAAATAGCTCCCGACTAATCGAAGCCTAATCAAAACCCCCTCACCACCTAAAGAAATACAACCAAATACGACGGGATGACATAGGAATGTAGCATAGGAGACAAGGCCATTGCCCCCAGACAACTGGGGACTATACATCACTCGCAAGTCCAACATCAGACATGTCAATGTAAGAGTGATACCATAAGATTTACCACCCATCCGTAATTGTCGAATTTTGTTTTTTTACTCTTCTTCCATTCACTCACCAGTCCTATACTCATGTATCCAATCCCAGATTATCGCTACGAGGGCACTCCACCGGAGATATGGTATTACGATGGCATTATATGGGCGGGGAAAAGCAGAGGGGCCAAGGGCAATCTTATATCACAATTTGAAGAGGATCAGGTGAAACTTAAACTACCTATAGGGCAGTTTAACCTCTATTGAGTGTATGTTTTTTCCTAGATTTTAATTAAGTTATTTGTCGACTCGCTGTAGTGAAATATGCTTGCATGTTCTTGTGATATGATGTTCACTATTCCTCCGGAGCTAGAGAGGGCCGGGCTTTTGCCAGTAGTTTTAGTTGCCGACCTCCATAGTACCAGAAGAGTCGACCGATATGCAGTGTGACGGTAGGGATCGCTCTCCCGTAAAAACTCGAGTAATCGAACCCGGCCCTGAGACGTTAGGATTGCCTTTACCGGTAAGATGTTGCGCTTTTTCTACTCCTTTCTGTCCCAAGCGGGGGATGAGCGGGCCACTTTTTGCGGTGTTTTCACCCCTCTGTCCAAGAGAGGGAGTTTAAGACGTCTTAGCGGGAGATTTAATTATTCAAGTTCTTACTGTATAATAGGTGTGTAATTTCGTAAATTTGGCTGGTTCATTGACCTTTACATGCGCTGTCACTAGAAGCTCTTCTATCCAAGGATGATATCCTAGCCCCGATTCCGTCTCTTTTTACTTGCTTGCAAAGAGGGATCATTAATACAATGCTCTAAAAATAATCCAGCTCCTTCTTCCTACCTCGCCTTCATTTCCACACCATAACACTCATTTACCCTAATCTCTTCTTTCCTTTTGCCCTCCCTTCACCGTCTATTCCCCCCCCCCCCCTTCCCTTCACTTCTTTCCTCCGCTCGCATTCCTCACCGTGCTCTCTCTCCCTTCACTTCACTTCTCTCCACCGCCCACATCCCCCTCTCCGCTTCCCCTCCCCTCACTATCCGTTTCCCTTCCGCGACCACTGCTCTCAGATTTTCTTCTCTTTCTCGCCTAGTCTATCGATTGGAGTAGCGAAACCTATGTCGGAACAGGGGGATGCGAATGTAGCTATGGCGGTCTCTTATGCCCTAGCACCACTTAGATGGGCTGCGATTGGGCCTTGGTTTTGTGAGCTAGTCAGGCGTACTGTGCGGCGAGTGGTTTATATGCACTGGTACAGTAACTTTTTTTCTCTCCTCCTCGTACTGACTTATATGCTCGTTGGAAGATGTTAGTGTAAACGAGTGATACCTTATGATTTATGGCCTTCAAGTATCTGGCAATTTTTATTCCCCCATCCTTGTTAAATTTTTAAATTTCTACAACCCTTTATTCACTTACCAGCCCCGCATCCATACATCCAATGTTAGCTCGGAATTATAGTGCCAATACTAGCTAACCAACTCGCACCACCAAGGCTTCAGGAGCTAACCCAAGCGGCAATGTGCCCCCCCTCACCTCTTGCGCAACGTGCCCAGTACACGCAGCTCTCAATTCCTATTCAGGAGCACACCCCGTGCCAACGGGATTACCACCCCACGCATCGGAGGGACTTGGAATGAGCGCTCCAGTGACAAGTATTTATGTGTCGCTCGAGTCGTTCGGTACAGTAGTCTCGCTTTCCTACACCATATAGAAACACCCACGCCCCAAGTTCACCAAAATCGCTGGACATCACTGTGGCGCTTGGCCGTAAAGTGCCCACCCAAAAAACGTTTGGTCTCACATGGGTCTTTACACCAAATTTGGCGAGGAACCGGCTTTTCCGGAGAGACGACCCCCGGGGCTCCCCCGTTGAAAAAAATCAAAATTTGATATCCTCGGGGGGGGACTACTTCGGGCTCATCCCCCTCGGAAGCACAAACAAAAAAGGATTGAGATTGAGTTCATAGTTTGCAACCGTATCACCTAGTGTAAAGGTGAAATAAACGTTTGTACAGAGGGCTCCATAAAAAAGGGTATATGGTAAGAGGTCAGAAAAAGGCAAAAAACTGGAGATACGGCGAATCGAACGCCGGACCACCTCTATGCTAAAGAGGTATTATACCACTAAACCATATCCCCATTTTGAGCGTAAACTCTCAATTCCGGCTATCGACTCATTCTTTATCCAGACTCGACTACTCGAGTAGATATTCAACGGAATAACCACTACCCTACCCTCTCCACACCTCAAGAATAATACCGTATATTACGCGAATCCCAATTAGCCCGCCGACATACTCCTCCAGTTCAGTTCTCTCCCCACGTCCCCCAGACGGTACCACCCCACACATAGTCTAGCGCCCGCAAGAAAGAAGGCAGAGGGAGAAAGCCCTCCCCCACCGATGGTAGCGCTACACGATGCTCCCGGATGCAGTGATATCACACCTAGAAGGCTGGTAGGCGATAGAGTGATGCAGTGGCTTTGCGCTCGTAGGCTCCTCAGATCGGGTGCTTACCTGGGTACGGTTTAAGATGGGTGAGCATGGGCGTGCGATGCGCCTATGGTGCATGATATAAGTTGTTGAAGGTGAGCGGGCTGGGGTGTTGCCGGAAAGGGGATTTAGCGGTTCGAGGTAAGGTCCAGGAGTGAATGGATACTGGGGAATGATCGGTGGGCCTTGGCCGACATTTACACAGCTAATAGAAATTTCGATCGGAGCACCGCATAATCTAGACCGACGCCAGCACTGTATCATACCGTACTGCACAGTACTTCGTACATTCAAGCAAGATTCCTCACCCTTGTATTGTCTCAAAATCGCAAAGAAAAGGCCATAAATTTATCCCAAACCTTTATTGCCCAGGGCTAGACCTCTCTAGGCTCTCACCCTGGTGCAATCGCAAGTTTCACTCCAGCGTTCCCTTATTCTAACGTAAGTGGCTGCCAGCTCTCGCTAGATTATGCGGTACTGTCCACCACCAGGTCTTTAGAAAGATATTGAAAAACGGACTGAGGTCGCAACATCAGGCACCACAACAAGCCGTTATAAGCAATGACCCTGTAACTAGGTAATTGCGGGCCACCATGATGGGGTTATCGTTCCCGTTCCATTCTCACATATATTATTATACAAATATTATGCCAAGACCCGCTGAGCATGACGGCACCACGCTCACAGCTCATTCCCTCGAGGTCTAGAAAACGTCTTACAAGAGAAGGAGGGCTCTGCATTCTGAGTCTTCACTACAAGGGCCTCCTCAGCTGTGGTAGGAGTAAGATGGTAAGTGATCCAAAAACGTGTTCTCCGCTGCTAAAGGAACTGGTAAAGCAAAGTTGGCTTCTAGGACTGAACTGCTAAACCAACCGCTTTACCTGTTGGTACCGTAGATCCAGAAACAAGCATCTCAGAATTCCCTTTTCCATGGATGAATTATTTGAGGCTCAATAAAGCTTTACCCGTTTCATCACCACTTCTTCTTACAGCGGTGGTAGAGTGCCGGTAGTTGGGAAATTGATTTTGCTGTAAGACGGGATTTTTGGCTGTTGCGGGTGGCCACCTTCCCTGTCGTAGCCCGCTTCCCCGCCATGCACGAGTGCTGTACTCAAGTGCGTTATCACCGTAGCAATAAAAACTCACCGTCCAGCAGTACAGTGCCGTACCGAAATGGGTTCATCTACACCCCAAACTTCTAACGCAGCTGAGGACTTCATAAAGACATTGCATCATATTATCACACCATACTTCTAACTCACCCACAAATTACAGCGCTCCTCTCCACATATACACACACACTTCACACTTCACACTTCACACTTCACACACACTTCACACAAAATTAAGCAGGAGAGCTTCTCGCATTTGACTTTCTCGTTGGTTTCTGGCAAAACAGAGAGGATATGATTGGAGGAAGAAAATACAGGAGAATAAAGCCTTAAGGTAAAGAAAGAAGAGAAACAATATTAACCTGCCTTGCACCCTTTTCCTTCCTCCTTTTCTTTTTTCGCGCTAGCTCTCCTCTCACCTCCGGCATGTTAAGAGGAAATTACTCATCCTTCTTAGCGGCAGGCTTCTTCTTCTTTTTTGTCTTATTGAGGGGCAGTTTCAATAAGTCTAGTATTTCTGCGTTCTCGATAGACTTGTCCGTCCTGAGCTTTTCGAGCTCGGGCTCCGGAGGAGCAGCAATCTTGTTGATTCCGGCTTTGGTGATTGCTATAGTTTTCGTTAGAACTACACCAGTTTCCACAGGTTTTTAGGGTGAGGAGGTTTACCAATGGTGGTGAAGAGCCTTGATGTAATCGACCCATCCTTCTCTCCGAGAACCTCAAATTGCCTGACAACACCACACCGAACGCATTCAACAATGCCCATCTTCGCCGTTCTCTCATCCTCCAATTGCCTCAGGCCAAATGGGAAGGTTCCAAACTTCTTGTTAACCTCAGTGAAAGTAGCCTTTGAAGTCTGACGTTTGAGCCCAACTTTTGTGTCCGTTTTCTTGTGCAATGTAGGCCTTTTTCCGGGAACATCCTTGAGTTTACCAGAGCCTTTGCTAAGAGCCAATTCCACTCCCCAGATGTCGCCAACCTCAGGTGTTCCCTCAGACTTCGGCATACCTTCACCAGGATGTAGCACAAGGCGCTTCTTTCCCTCAATCTCATTTTGGAGAAAGTTAAACGAGGTAGTGGATTCGACGATAGTACAATCGTAGGCCGCAGCGATCTTATTGAGGATCTGAGTTATCTCGTAGGCGGAAGGTTGCTTGTGCGGCTTCTCGGGAGTTGACAGTGGGTGAACCTCAGACGGGAGGAGAAGACGTAATAGCGCCTCATTGCAATAGTGGGTTGCTAGGAGGAGGTTTTTCTGGTCGTCGGGAAGCTCCGCATCTTGACCGACAATAACCGTGTCCCCGACGATCGCAGGATAACCGCCCAGCTGAGCACCAAGTCTAGATAAACACAAGTAAGCACGGAAGACGAAATTCCTAACACCCAAAAGTGTTTCGCGTAGTCTCTTACTGAATCTTCAGAACATCGCCTTTCTTGATAGCAATCTCATTTTCACCGGGGTCAGTCGCTAAAGGAGTATATGGTGTAAGGATGTCATTCGGAGAAACAGTTGTTGGGAAAGCAATTCCTGCGAACGCAAACATCAGCACCAAAGCCTCCGGCATGGAATCGAAGGATAACTTTCGAGTCTACCTTTGCTAATTTTCTTTCCCTTATAAACCTTCGAGCATTCCTCATCCAACAACTTGTCACCCTCATCGCACAGGCTCAGAATAGTCTTCCCGTCCCCTTCAATAGCAAGTTGGCAGACCTTTGCGAGGACTCTGTGAGCAATCGCTGCAGCATCATTATACCTTGTAAGACTAAGCGTAAACTCTGTGACCCAGCCAATCAGCGTTCAAATTTTTCGGTTCAAATCAAAAAAAAAAAAAAGAAGACAGAGATCCGGAATCGCATAAGGATAAATTAAACCACGAACCGTTTTCGGGATTACTCTCGGCCGCAGCGGCCCCGTCTGCCTTCTCCTTCTTGTCCGTCATCAGATGTTATCAGTATAGTATCCTTTAGTCTGTTTTCGATGAGCTTTTTGATGGAGGAAATTTCGGAAGGGGGAGAGGAGGTTAATGGTGGGGTTGTTTGTTTCAGTGCGGGGTTGCACCCCTCACACAAAAATGAAAAAAAATCCTTACGTTCCAAAGTCGCTTAGCTAACGAACAATACTACTTGTAGCATCATACTTGTAACCACACGACCAACTTTTATTAGGGCGCATCACCAGACCCGAGTACGAGCGGGTTCTTCAACCGTCGTACGGTAATCGTAAAATGTGAGCTGAAACAAGAAACCACAATACCGGCAGATTGACAGCTCGGGGCAAAAGTCAAATCACAGTGGTATGTCTGGTCACCAACGATAAAATACCAAGAGTCGTGGGTTCAAGGCTAGAATGCGGATACCAGGCTTATCGGGACTACACTTCTTTTTTACAACCATAATCTAAATCCTACTCCAAAGCAATCTTGTTTTCTGCTGCAAAATACAGCAACCAGATGCGCCCTTGATTTTAAAAACACAGTGACCGCGACAGTGTGAAACAAACTTTTCGAATAACCATCTCCACTAACGCCTCCCTTGCGCATTGCAGTGTCTAATACCGCCTATGACCCAACTATTCTTTACTGCATTCTTTACCGCACCTTTTGCTCGACCGCCCACTTTAGACTACATTTGGACGATATCATTCTCGACTGCTAACAAGATTCGACTCTCCGCCTTGGACCCAGAGTTCTCAACAAAAGGATTCCGTCTTTGACCTTTTCGTCGTGATCCCTTCGTTCGTGTGCCAAATTTCACAAAATTTAGTTCGAAAGCTACCGGTAGAGGAACACTCCGCTTGGGAAGATCTGGCTGAGATCTTCCGATGGTGACCCGGCCAATAAACATCTCGAGCCCCGAGGATCCGCGGGGCATTTTTTTGAATAGGAGGCGCTATTATCCTTTTAAGTAGAAGGAGGTCTCGGCAGTACCGTAGTTCCGTCAATACAAACAGAAGGATACAGAGACCGAGTATCATCAGCTGAACGCTTCAATATTTCGAGAACAGAAAATATTTGTCGAAACCTGCAGGCGTACCATCCCGACGGTCAGTCCGACTGCTCCGACACCAAAACCAATTATCCATTTGATCCAATTTCCGAGATTTTCAAATCTCTTTCGACGTTGTTATTGACCAACTGTCTCATTTCCCTGACTTCGATGTTCGTACAAGCGGCCCGCGGCGTCCTATTAACCGGCTAGCACCCGTTTCCGTCATTAGACATTACAAATCCTTACCTGTTCCAATTTCAAGATTCCCCACTGCGCCAGCAGTCCCGCACAAACGCTCGAAGCTCATCCGAGAAAGGGTTCAAGTGTGGGCGTAACCAACTACTTGAGTATCATACCACCCAGTGACCAATCAACCATAATCGAGGGCGGTGCCTTCTGTCGCCGGCCGCCAAGGATATCCAAGAGACACTCTATCCCAAAGAGGATTTTTGATTTTTTGTTAAATCCACAGTTTATTTGTAGTTGACTACAGGAAAATCCATGACATCAACCCTATGGTAATACTCTCAGAGTTAGGGTCTGACAGGGGATCAAGCAATCAACACCCTTGTTGCTATGATACCTTCATGGTAGCTTCAAGTCTTTGTTTTGTCTGAGGAGATTTCCCCCCTTTCTGCCTTTAGTACTTTCAACTGGGAACACAGACTGCGGTATGGGAAGGCCTCCTATTAGACATACAAGACAAGTTAGTAGTAAAGTCATATGATACTTATCAAGAGGTCATGCGTTCAACCCCCCATCGCATCAAATTATTCTGGCAAGTAATTATCATAAAATATTTTATATCAATAATATGAACCTACATAGGTGACTTGATAGTTGTCCCAACTAAGGGTATTATCACTTCTAGACTAACTTACTAGCAAGATTTTACACTATGACTCAGGCTAGAAGTCATAGGATTCAAGTTTCATATGGGTCCCAGCCCAGATAGATTTCATGTGAGATATAAGAATACAAGTTTTCCCCTAGCTATTCAGACCAAGGGCATGGAGAAGTAATCATATCAATATAACAAGCTATATTCAGAAAACGATTTAGGTTTCTTAGCATCTAGATACCCTAGGATGGGTAGTAGCGAGGAAACTAAGGAGCATGTTCAACAAATATTATATACTGAGTGGGAGCACAAGCTCAGGCTATAGGAGGTAATTTTTTATATTGATTACTTAAGTAAGGATTTTCGCGTAAACCGATTACAGTTTCAAGCCTATGGAGGTGATAACAGGTTCAATACTTGATAGGGCCAGTCTTGTTCATTGAAACATTACTCTTGATTCATGATAGCAGCAACTTTGTAAAAAGAGTGCAGACGTAAGGCAAAATACTATTTTAGACCAACCAGATCGTTAGAATCTGATTTCAGATGCAAAATCGCAAAGCCCCTATCGCTATATGGTGGCAGGGTATGCGCTCTTCAAAAGCAACTTCAACACTACACCTTTTGTTGGCCCGTAGGAGCCATTCCGAAAGAGGCGCCAATTCTTGGCTTAGAGGCACGAGAAAAGCTCCAGGCATTGAGGGAATGTAACGCCAAGCAAGACAAAATCAATGTCACAGGCGGTTCCGAGAGTGTGCTAAATGCCTAGAGAGCAAACGGATCCATGGGGAGTCGGGAACACGGCTTAACTCAAAGAATTTTCCAATGCAACTCTTCAATTCTTTCTAGTAGTACCGCCAATATCAAATCCACCGGCCAGCCAGGCAGGGAATATGAAATCATTTATTCCAAGCAGCGAAATTGGCTGATAGCGGAAATCTAAGTAGATATGGGAGGGCTAGACATCCCTGCGTAATAAATATCAAAGGATGTTTTCAGTACACCTGTCGTGACTACAAGGTTGCTGAGCCCCTGCTAGGTTTCCTGCGGTGGGCAGCCCTGGGAAAGGGTCTCTGCCCTTCAAACAGGGTTAAATGGAACCAGTCAGAGGTTCAACCCCCTAGCAAAGCCGTTTATTGGAGATCCGGGATGCAATGGCAGAAATGCCGAGTGATTATCTATGAATGTCGCCTGTTTCCTAAAAAATTGGTCGTCTATACTCAACGCAATAGAGATACCTTGTAACACTAACAATTTGCTTACTAGCTCTAGATCAGATGGGTTTAAATCTCAAATGTATAATACAATGGAATTTTCATCTCAACCCAAGTCCCCACCTAACTAATCCCCAAATCCTTCATCACAACCCCTCTGCAGATCGGATGATAGAAGTCTTTATTCTTCTTAAAGGTCTCCAATGCAAGCTCCCTATCACACTCGTTCAATAGCCTATACAAAGGTCTAACGAACTTCATTCTTCCCCATCCACCCAACACCTCTGCTGTCTTGCCGTAAAGCCTCTTATCTTTTGCTTTGAGACCGACTGTCAAGAAACGACTCAATATCTCCGCATTCTCGCTTTTGAGGAATCCGTATTCACCACGCATGAGCTCTACAAGGTCCTTGCGAAGAGGAGTAGAAAAGTCTGTGATTCGCTCGAGGAATACGACGATTTGACCGGATGTCCAGCCGGAGATATCTGATGGTGAGGGTTTGAAAGAAGAGTTGGACAAATTTAGGGATTGCCAGTAATCGGCGAGGGCGTAGCAAGCATCTGCCAGTGTTGTATCAAAGTCGGGCTTTTCCGGGAGCCCGGGTTTGTAGAACCAGGTGTCCCAGTCGACTTTTGCGAGGACAGCAGAAGCTTCTAGATCTTTGGAGAAGAAGGATTGAAGAGTGTCCTTGAATTCAAAAGAAGTAAGAGACTTTCTACGGTAGGTTGAAAAGTACTAGATATTGTTAGCTCAGTGCTGCAGAGGAAAGTAGGGGGATTTACGTGAGGGATAAATGTATCCCATTTTTCCCTTCCCACCGCTCTATCGAGATAATAGAGGAAGTTGAAGCCTTTTTCGTAGGGGATGCTGGAAAATGCGTCGTCGGGGTCTTTCCCCTTGAGATCAATAACCAGTTTTGTGAACTCGTGGTCTGCGCCAAAAAGCTCCACGGATTCCTTGAAGGCTTTCCACCCGATGATTGCCGAGAAATGGAAATGTTTATCTCCGTGAACTTTACCCTGGATTCTTCGTTCAATGTAGGTTGTCCACCCTTCATTAAGCCAGAAGTGCTCCCACGATGCGTTAGAGACTAGGTTTCCAGACCAACTATGAGCAAGCTCATGTGCAATGACATCGACGTTTGATTTATCGCCCGAGATGATTGTTGGGGTTGCGAAGGTTATGCATGGGTTCTCCATTCCACCTAATCAAGCAGGGTTAATATATTGTCCCCCTTTCAAGAGCACGGTGCCACATACCGTATGGGAAGCTAGGTGGGAGGATCAGCACGTTGTAAGTCGTCCATTCGTATGCATAGATCAAAGATTCGGCCGTCTTAATGAAAGTTTCGACGTCATCCTCCAACTCCTTCTTACACCGAAGAAGCTCCTCTGGGCCAGTATAAACCAAACTACGAGGCCCAACTGCAGCATTCGCGATATCACCTGATGCAATTGCCATCAAGTAGGACGGCATTGGGATCGGCTGCCTAAAAGTGTACGCTAGAGTCCCTGGCTCCGAGGGAGAGGTTGCCGGGACAAAGTGATGAACACCAGTGGGGAGACCTGACGCACACACAGGAAGAGGCGAGCGGATGGAGAAATCAAAGGTGGACTTGACCGAGGGGGTATCTTGGCAGGGGTACAGCGAGCGAGCATGAATCGCTTGACATTGCGAAACTTTGAGTTGGTCAGTAAGTTACCAGCGGGAGAGTAGGCGGTGATGGTTACACATGTAAGGGTGCTTCTTGTTCGATGTTTGCTCGGGAGTCATCCATTGAAGCGCGGTACATTTCTCAGTGGTACCCCATGTGACCTACAATAAAGCACCGGAGTTATATCGTAGACGCTAAAGCGAGAGCTCTGAAAGAGAATAGTCACCTTAACTATGACCTCATCCTGGGAATTAACTGCCTTCTCGAGATCAACCTTTAAGGGACTTCCATATGGCTCAACCCGATCTCCAACACTCCACTTCGCACCTTTCCCGTTAACCGCAACGGCTTTAACATCTAAAAAGCTGGTGTCAAGCACGACCTGTTTCAGACCATCTGCAAGAGCCTTCAATGTCAACTCGACTTCACCATAAAGCGAGGATTTCGAGAATGACAAGGTCAGAGAAATAGCCGTATGAGTGGTAGAAAATTCTAGATGATTGGAGAGAGTATTCGGGTCTTTGGTTGGCGCCATTGAGCTCAGAT
Organism: Tuber umbilicatum; assembly: GCA_003313605.1. Lineage (NCBI taxonomy): Eukaryota > Fungi > Ascomycota > Pezizomycetes > Pezizales > Tuberaceae > Tuber > Tuber umbilicatum. The sequence continues at coordinate 119,048 of QLOI01000449.1, read as the reverse complement.
ATTTTGGGATGAAGGATTTTCGGGCGAAAATGCGGGGGTTGCGGGGTGGTGAGGGGTGGTGCGAAGGGGTAACTGAGATGATGGTGACGGAAGGATACAAGCGATAAATAGCAAATGATCGGATAGATGCTGTTCGGAGAAATTTGTTGCAGATAGTGGGTGACGGTAGAAAGGGCCCAATTCTCCGGATCATGTCAGCCCAACTAGACCGTGGCTTTCCTGCTCAGGATGAGTTGGAGTTCGAGGAGCTCTCGAGCGCCAAGCCTGGCGGGTTAGCAGTGTAGTTAGAATCGGCATTATTGTCCTTTCACCGTGGGGGCCGGAGATGAAGGGTTTCAAATATCGCTACGAGCTGCTGCTGTTTTCTGCCAGCGATTTCCGTGCTCTATTCACTTTCGCCTTTCCAGTTGCTATAAAAATGGTATAATAGTTTGTACCCCCAAGATTGGGTCAAATTGAAGAAGGGTGCTCATCGCGGCCACTCTAGTCAGCGGAAAGCACCGAGAGAGACATAGGGAACCGAAAGCTATCGCTGTATACCCTTCACACAGGCCGTTCTTTCAAACCATTGGGCTCTGTATGAGGTCCTTGACTCAGCTAGACGTGTGTCATCTCGTCATTCGAACCTTATAATGCTTGTACCGGTATCACGACTCTAAAGTCTAGCAGGCAGGGATCAGGACAGAGGCCTCAATCCTCGTGGGGCCTGGGGCTATTTCTAGAACCTTTCAGGACGCGTCCGGATTTTTCAAGCCTCGAAAATCACAAGCGGGAGTTAGTGCTAGCAGCTAATAAAGAAGAATCTCAAAGCGCGATACGGTCACTGTTGCCATAACTAGGGAAAGAGATAACTTATAGACCTAGAAATACCGGTAGTGGGGTCCCGGTTTAGATGTGCGTTCCAGACATACACTACTTGTACTGTACAGTACACCCCGTTTACCGGTGTTTGTATTGTTTCAGAGCAAAAAACTGCCGTAAAAGCGGGAAAAGCGCCGCTTTTGTAGGTATGATACCAAACTTCCCCCGGGAGGGAAATATTGGCGTCTGGGTTTAGATATCTATTCCGGTTGTTGAAAGGAGTGGCTATTTGGCAGCGTTTGTGAAATATTGGAGTAGATTAAGGTTTTTTCATTATAGTTGTGAAAATATGATATCCCCTGGGATATAGTACCGTATCGATACAGCACTGCACAGTACCCGTACCCTTGCTGTGAGCTCATTACAGTGTGACAAGTTGACTGTTGCTGTCTCCTGTTGACCAGAGGACACTTTAGCTTGCACCAGAACGAAGCCTTGACTCGAAACTCTCTACCTTTCCCCGGGCAAATATCGGTTGGTCAAGCAGGGGTTTTACCTTGCAACTAGACACAATCTTAATCAACTTATTTAACGAGCCTCTCGATTGTATACCATGGCCCCCGTGGATTGGGCTCCAGGCTCCTCCACAGAGGACTCCTCTGATGCTGAGGAGCAGGTCACCTCAAAGCCGCAGTAGACATAGCAACACACTCACTAAATACCTCTTCTTCACCGCAACGAAACCCTCGAGAGCAGACACTCCAAAACTCCGGGTTCGGGTGGACTAATCGTTTGTAGAAACCGGGTGTTTAATGCTTCATAGCAGTACCTGCATACCCGGCTCGATGGCCTAAGATCGGCTCAACTCGCCGCCGTTTGCATCGTATCACGCTATTCCAAACCGCTGAGGCCAGGGAAACCTCCACCCAGCAATTTAGAAGGGCACCCCTGCAGGAACATTTGGTTGAATACACAACTACTTGGACTGTTCGAGTAGACCAATCCGGCCCCTCTCACCATCAAACGTTCGCATCTGCAAAACTCTCGTGATATCACAGGCACCCCACCAACTCCGGCCCTAGATAGCAAGACAGGGAGGACTCTCTCTGGAAATCTTCTCTGATCTAGTAACGGCAGATCCCATAGAGGATAGTCACATTTTGTTTCCCCAGTAAATACCGTAGCTTCCGTAATCCTCCAGTTGAAGACTACCAAGACTTTGTGACACATCAGACTTTGAGAAAACTTTGCGGACACGAGTGCACTCGAGTAGGCTACTCGTGAGTTTGGTGTGGTGGTCCTCTCCTACCGTCCGCTAGCTAGCAATCGAGCGTGAAACTTGCAAAAAAAAAAAAGACGGGGCCCGATTTTGTTGTACGGTACTGCGCTCCAAACCACTGGATTCAGTTTCTGACCGTCCGCAGACACTGTACCCCACGAATAGCAGGCGCTAGTACTGTATCCAGTGTAACATCCAAGCCCCTTGCCTCCTGCACCACCGATAACGGTAGCCCTCTTGTCTCACACTCCCCAAAGCCAAACGAGCCGCAGCCAAGACGAAGGTGGAGGGTTAGGGCCACCCCCGAACTCCCGCTAACCCCAACGCGGTATTCTGAACGGCAACCAAGAACGTCAACAAACCAACCACCCTCCTCCCTTTCTCACTCATCCTCTTCCTCCCCAATCGTTTGGTTAAACCCTTTTCTATATTTCCCCCCCTCCTTCTCTTCCCCTAATCCCTAACCCTGCCTACCGCTTCCCAACGCGATGTCCGACGAGCACGATAACTACGCCCCTGTAGCTCCTCTGAGAGGAGAAACTCAGGCTTCCGCGGCCGATACGCCTGCTATTACTTCCACTGGTGATTCAATGGAGGGTGTAGTTGTTGAGACCTCGAGTTTTGATAATAATGGGGATGGGGTTGTGGACCCTTTGTTCGAGGAGCAACCAGGCGGGGGCGAGAGCACTGACTTAATCGTTATAAAGGACGGAGACGATGGTGAAGATGGCGAAGAACACGACGGTAATGGGATCCTAGCGAGAATTAAGAGACAAACATACGCAGAGTAAGTGAATCATCCCTCCATCCGCCTCCCTCCTGTTCCCACCACACTCTCCGACCCTACCACCTCAATCCCTGCTCCAGCTCCAATCATGAAACATAAAAAGGCAGTCATAAAAACCGAGCATGCTGAAATCCAGATAACCAGTTTCCTCTCAACTCCAACCGTAACAATCAACATCGGGGACATCGAAAACGACGGTTCCGTACTATCAGCCCACCAGGCCTTCCTCCTACGAAGCCCTTACCTGACTGAGATCTGCGCCTCCTATACTCACGACACCCCCGCCTCCGAGCGCGTGGTCAACCTCCCCGAAGAAGATCTCGATGCAGTCGGATGCTTTCTACAGTACCTTTATACAGACGAGTATTCCCCACGCCTCGTCCCGAACCCGCAAAGGCCGGATGACACAATCCTCGAGGCTCTCGATCCAGACCTAGGCGTGCAGAAAGACCTCGACGGCAGTCACTTGCTCAAACATGCCAAAATCTACACACTCGCTGAGAAACTTGGAATGGACGAATTGAAAACTCTGGCTCACGCTAAAATCCACAAGATCAATTCTACGGCGAGGGGAGAATTGGAATACGCAAGATTCGTGTACGCCAATACTCCCCGCGAAGACAAGACTATTCGGACGCCGATTGCCACCTATTGGGCTCACAAGAGTACATCTCTCTCCTCACCCTCCTCTATATTAGGGACGGTACTAATACATTGAAAATAGGTCACGTCCTCCGCCACGAAGCCGAAGACGAATTCCGCGGCATGATACTCGAGTTCCCACAATTTGCGTACGATATGTTATCTATTGTTCTAGACCAGAAGGAGAAGAAGAACAAGGACGTCCATAGGGACGAACGCGAGGGGACGGAAATCATGGCACCGCCAGGAACCGCCGAGAAGACCAGAGGATCCGCTAGGAAACGGCCGAGGACTTCGAGTGTTATTTAATTTGGCGGGGCTTTCCGTCCAAGCGTGAGAGGGCAATATGTATTATCAAACCGTTCTGTTTTTTGTTTTTATTCAATTTCCTTTTTCCCTATCCTCCCTTGAAGGGGGTTGAAGAGAAGCTATCAAAATGTGAAGGGGGACGAGGAAAAAAGCGTCTTAACCGTAGTTTGTCTTTTGTACCGCCATTTTTTTAGGGGTTTATTTCCTTCGTCTTAACCTGGAGATGAGAAGGGGTCTGTCATTGCTAACCTATGCTATCTTTCCCTCTTTCCTCCCCTTGCTCCCACGCTCGATCGAGCCAAGGACTCGCTCCGGTCCGAAATATAAGTACTCGTGTTTGCTGTCACCTCTTTTTTGTCCCTTCCTCCTTACCTGTCCATCTATTGTAAGGTCTCTGTGCTGGTGGGTTTTTTATCATATCAGACAATTCTTATTTTTTTTCGTTTGGCACCAGCAAAAAGAGCCTTTAATAGCGAAACTTATTTTTGCCTTTATTCCTTCACTATTTACAAATTTGAGGTTCAAGTAAGGAGAAAATAGTAGCATATACACCCATCTATAGCTCTCGAAAACCCCCATGTCTAGATTGTATGTTCAGTAGGACGCTGTACAAGTATACCCGTACAAGAGATCACCCCCATCGACTGTTGGTGTTTTATGCATAAGGCCAAACACCCATCCCATGGATATACTGGCCAGAAACCAGCACAGGTTCGTATCCCGGGCAAACACTCCTCATCTCGGCCTTCGGGACCTCCCAGTGCTCCTTCTTTCTCCAAGATACTTCGCCCCTCCACGCGGGGTCCCTCTCTACCCTAACTACAACGGGGAGAACACCCGCAGTTTGTAAGGAGTAAGGTCTATGCCCCAATGCCAAGAGTGTGGAGTTGATGACACCGGAGTGACTCGTCATACCGATGTAAGTGTTGGGATCACTGTTAAGAATCTCGTCGAGGACATGCTTGATGCGCATATTCCTTCCGATTTCGGATTCACGTTCGAAGTTCCACAAGGGGTCTTCCTCTTCGATGGGGAATTCCACTTCTGGGTACGTTTCCCTCAGGTACGAAGCTTTCGATCGCTTATCGCTATAGTGTAGGCTAAGGGTTTCGCGGAGGAGTTCGTGGCAAACGGGGCGGGGAGGGTTTAGGGCTACCGACTTCCAGGTTTCGACGAGGGTTGAGAGGGACCGGGAAAGCGGTGAGACATGATGGGATTCGGGGAGCGGGACGCCGTGTGGGACCTGGCGTTTCCAAGCTTTGGAGGTTCTGTCCACTTCCGAGTGGCCTCGGGGTGAGAGTTTGGCGTCGGGTCCCCAGGTGTGAGTGCCGTTTGTGCCTTGCATTGCCCAGTAGCAGTCCCAGGCTTCTGGGCCGAAGAATCTCTCTACAAGTCCCGACATTTCCATTAGCCGTGGGATGTCCAAGGGGTGGGTGGGGAGGAGGAAAGTGTACAGTACCAGCAATGTTATGGTACCCTTGTCCATGTCTTGCAAGATATAGCACCACATATCTAACACCCTGCGGAGCGTTCACGTTGAGGTCGTAAATGTTCTTGCGAAAGCGGTACCATCGATGAGGACTCGGGTCCGTGAGACCGAAGCTATCCTGAAGCTACCAGACCGTCAGCAATTGATTGATCTCGAGCTCGAGGAATTATCATTTCTCGCTCCAAACACACCGGATCATATGTCCTATCGTCCGTACCCCAATCGCTCTGCTTGAAAAACCCAGGCACAACACTGTACTTCAACCCCGGGGGCCCATTATAAGCCGGTAGAGCGGTGTTGGCCAGCGCGCAGCCGGCGAAAAGAAGTAAACCCCAAAACATCATTTCACGCTTATCCTTTGTGTCTTCCGTAGACTATAATCGCTGGGGAGAGTTTTTTCTTCCCGGTAAACGAGTCGGGGGGCGATCGAGGGGGTTTATATAGCAGGGTGAGTCATTTGATTCGAGCTATGCGCTCCGGACGTGGGGCGGGGTGATTGGACACTAGGTCATTTTCGATCGTGTACCCCTCGTGGCGGAGGGCTGTTTTATATCTTTTTATGATGCTTCAACGGAAAGAGTTAGTTAGAGGCTGCTTGCGAGTGATGAGTTGTGAGATGGTATAATTATGAGCGGGAACGGTAATGGTGATCAACTCGCTAGGTAGACGTTGGTTGCTAAACTGGATTCGGAACGAGCTAGGGGCTCCGAATCACCGTACTGTACCGTATGATAGGTGGACCCGGGTAGGGGGACACGGGACCTTTTCTAATCCCGGGCCCAATCCGATTGGCTGACAGTTTGATGATGCGCTTTGTGATTGACAGGACTTCTTGGCGTCGAGTCTATTACTCCGCCTGCATTTGGATTCGAGTCAGGGTCTGTGATTGAGGATTTAGGGTGACCGATGAGGGGATAGGTGTGAAAAGCCGCCTTATTAAAGTTCGGCTCTACGTTAGAGAATTCGGGAGGGGAATTCTGGGAGGGGTGGGCGGGCCTTTATATCTCTGAGCTATTCCGGTGGACAAGTGAACTCTGGGATACGCGGTCCAACGATCACGTGAATAGGTCGGATTCAAGTCCACGAGTGTGTAAAGTACTATGTCAGGATATATCTTTTCGTCCGACGGCGGTTACCAAGCAATCCCACAAAAAAAACTTCATCTCAACTATCAACTACTGCTCAACAATATTGTTAAAGAATGAACATACCATTAAGAGGTTCATCCGGATGAAGGAGTATAAGGATTAGACAAAGGAGGCATTCGAAGGTATTATCTTTAGAATTGAATGCATGGTTGAAAAGTCTAATAATTCTAGAGGTATTTGGTTATTCAGAACACCTGAGGAAAAACAGCATAAAGATCACATTCAAGGGGTCAGAAAGGGGTCAGGAGTAAAGTTGATAGTTTGGGCTTGAATCTGGAGCAAAATTAAGTGTTCCCTAATTCCTGTTTTTGACAAGAGTCTGAATAGATTTGTATATATTAAAGTTTTAGGAAATGTCTTAGTTGATATCTAGCAGGAGGTAAAGAAAGAATGCAGTTGGGGATCCTATCTTTCAGGATAGTACAAATATGTACACTGCAAAAGATACTATGGCTTGGTTTGCAGAATACAAAAATCAGGTTATGGAATAGCTCTCAATTCCCCAAACCTCAATCCTATTGAGTCCTGTTGGAAAAGAGTAAAGAAAAGGCTGCATCAGCACTTTCCTAACATTCACAAGACTAAGGAGGCACCTGATACTGTTATAAAATATTTAGCAGAATCTCTGAATCAGGTTTGAGCTCAGGATATTGGGGGTGGATTTATAGGAAACTTGTGGGAGCCCATGCCTAACAGGAAAGCTTCTGTTTCAGATGCAAAAAGGTGGTATACAAGGTATTGATTTTTTTGCTCTATAATTTCATATGAAGGCTTTCTCACATGCACTAGATAAATATCTAAATTTTCAGTTTAGTCTAAGCAGTTGTGGTTGCATAGGTAGTGAATTTGTTGTGGTGATGGGATTGCCATTGCCTTGCTGGGTGGAAAGATTTGTTCCCGTACTTTTAGTCAATACCTATCGTAGGTATTCCCGGGGCTGAACCTTTCCTCTCCTTACGCAGGCCATAGATCCCAGAGATTTTCCCCCTCAGACAGGGAATTCCCAAGGAGGCAGCAGCTTAGACGACTATTATTTGATGGGGTATTGTTGTTCAGAGCAGTGATTTACGATGTGTCATTGTGTTCTGTAGAGGCGGGTGCCGTACGTGGATATACTCCCGTCCCCCCCTCCCACAGAGCGAAAAGAACAGCCCAAGGGTTCTCTCTTTTGAACTAGAGTTACTTAAAGTAAGTACGAGTATGGGGTTTTCGGCTACCCCAGGTTTCCGGCCACCATGACAACCACCATCAATCACGCCTCCTTGCTCTGCGCCACCACTGATAAAGCGCAAAAAGTACTGCAACATGGAGAACCAGGAAGAAGCAATTCGGTTAGCCCTTGTGGCTATAGAAAACAAAGTTTCTGAGAGAAAAGCAGCAATTGACTATGAAGTTTCTCATTCAACACTGCAAGGTCGTCGTGCCTGCGAATCAACATCACAAGCCAGTCACCACCACCAGCAATGTCTTTCCGCTGTTCAGGAAAAGGCTTTATGTGATTGGATCAGGGAGCAAGAAGTATGTGGCTATGCTCCATCGCATTCACGGGCCAGGGAGATGGTATCTTTCATCCTTCAGATGTCCGGAGACTTGGTACCTCTTGGTAAGAAGTGGGTCCCCACTTTCATGAAGCGAAATCCAGAAATCGCCAGCATGATCGGCAAGCCCATAGACTCAGCTCGGATTCGGGGAACTCAGCCTGAGCATATCGAATTGTTTTATGATCGCTTTGATACCCTCCGCGCGTGCTACAACACTCAACAGCAAGATATTTGGAACATGGATGAGCATGGAATCGCCCTAGGTGTTTGTACCAACAGAGTTGTCCTAGGATCTCATGGAAAGCGCCAAACATATATCCAATCACCTGAAAACTGCGAATGGGTATCGGTTCTTGAAGCAATCAATGGAATTGGTCGGTTTATTTGCCCTTTGGTCCCATTCAAAGAAAAAGAAATACAAACTTCTTGGTTTACTGTAGAGGAAGTCCCTGACTGACTGGTTACTACAACATCAAAAGGTTGGATGTCAAACAAAATTGGGCTCCACTGGTTAACGGAAGTCTTCATACCAGAAACCGAACGCAAGCTCCCAGATGGCCGGATTGCACGTCGGATGTTAGTTTTAGATGGCCATGGAAGTCATGTGAATGTCGAATTCATGTGAATTTGCAAGCAAAACCGCATTGATATTTTATATCTTCCGGCTCACTCAAGCCATGTTTTGCAGCCTCTTGACCTTGGTACCTTCTCCCCGCTGAAGTTTCGTTACCGGAAAGAAATTGCAGACCTCGCTCATCTGGATGATGCCGCCCCGGTTAAGAAGTGCAGATTTGTTCAAGCATATCAAAAGGCGCGTAACAAAACCTTCACTTCTTGTACACTCTGCTCTGGTTGGTTGGCTGCTGGGATCTTTCGTTGGAATCCAAGTAAAGTTTTGAATTCCTTACAAATTCATAAAATTATACTCCCACCCATCTCACAACCTCCACGAACCCCCCCCC
>QLOI01000449.1:88427-110078 GCA_003313605.1 Tuber umbilicatum | reverse complement strand
CCCGAGCCCGTAACACCAAAACACCACAGAACTACCGATGCCGATAACACCTTTCCGACACCCAAGCATCCTAAGGACATCTACAACTCTGTTTCTAAGCTAGGAGAGCTTACACAAGGTCAGAGAACACCCTTTCAGAAGGCCAGTAAGGCTCTTGGCCAAGCAGCGGTAGATCCAGCAAAGTTATACGCTGAAAACCAACGACTACAGACGAAGGTAGAGGAGCTAGAGAGTAAGAAATGGAAAAGAAAGGTTACAATCAATCCAAATACTTTGTTTGCCAATGTAGAATTGATTAAAAAATTACTTGAAGAGGCAGAAAGGGCGAAGGGAGAGGAAGAGGTGGAAAAGGCTAGAATTGCAGAAAAGAAGGCAAAGGCAAAGGCTAAACAACCTGCTGCGGAGGAGGCAGCATTAAGAATCTCTCAATCTTTAGTAAAAGCACAGATGGAAGCCTGTATGTTCCAATGGGAGTTGTAAATTGAATTTCTCTTTAAGGCCGGTAGCGGTGCCAAGGTGGCCGGGAACTAGGGGTGGCCGAAAACCCCGTACTCGTACTTAGCATTGTTACGTTGTTCTGCAAGTTTCGCGAGGCCCGCTGCCTGTATTACCCAAATTCTTCAATCATCGCCCCGGGATAATTTAGCGATGTCAACTACAGGGGAGGTGATTTACAAACGCCTTTATCTTTCCTGTTTTCCGGGGGGATGGCCTGTGTTGGATGGCGTGCTATAGGAGGTTGTATCATACTCGGCCCAAAAGTAAGGGAAACCTTGGAGTTGAAGCTGCAAATAATATCGCTGGCGTTTATGGTTACACAGTGCTACGTGCAGCAGCGCCAAGAGTGAACCTGATGGGCGCACAAACCCCATGACCAAGGAACTGCATTGATATCCACCCAAAGTCTGGTCTGGGAACGACCACACTCGGGGCCGTTCTTACCACCGTATAGTGTTCGAGTTCCTGGAGGGTTTGAGAATCCTTTGGTCGATCCTAGTATTTATGTCGAGGGGGGGGGGGTATTTCCCAGCGCGCCAGGCACCGTATTGCACTGTACAGCTTCTATTGAACCACTTAGATGTGGACCTCCACGTACGTAGCCAGGACTCTTATGATAATTGCACGCCGATTGAAGGTGCTACATCTCGCCGGTTTTACGAGAGTGCGTCGTGCACTAGGATACGGAAGATATGATTACGGGTGCTAGAATGAAGTCGCGAGCTATCCACTCCCATTGTTATCCGGTACCGTATTTGATCTTACGTGAAAACCATTCATGACAGCGGTTTCTCATACCATACCTGCTTGTGACATGCGGCACACTTGTAAGTACTTATTATGCTCCAAAATATAAAGAATATCTAGAATGAGCAATTACATGCATTGAATAAGGACACTAGACAATTCCAGACACTGCAGCGAGCTTTAACTACAATATCATGGTCTAAAGAAATAATTTTCCTGGTAGCCCTACTTACCCACACCAATGCAGAGTCAAGCCTGAAGCCAAATCACCGGGAGGCCGGGGGCAGCCAAAAGCTCAGAGATCCTGTCAGGGTTTTCAAGCCCATGGGGATTACTGTACTGACCTCGATAAAATACATCAAATCGTACGGACATAAAAACTAATTGCTCGCTTTCTACTTCCGAACCCACTTAATCGATCCTCGGGTGCCGATCCATACCTGCAGACATCGCTAGCCGGAATACCCTCGACCATCTCGACCAAATCCCGGTATCAGTGCCTCTTTCCCCCCACCTCCACTATCGTGCCTGCAGGGTTTATTATACCGGGTCCGGACGCAATCTTCGAGGGCCGACACAACCCAATGTGGAGAATCAGCTATCATACCCAACCCAGCCTGATCAGTAACCTAGCTAGCACAACTTACCCCGATGCCTAGTTGCCCATTGGGAGGCTTACCTACCAGCTACATGTATCTATAAATGAGGGGTACCTTGGTAGCGTAGTGTTCGGGGGTTATAAGTTAGGATGCATAGGCAGGATGCTGTTCTGGGTGGACACGCTCAAGCTCCCCGCTCCTCAAAGGTGACGGCGCCGCAAGGGGGTAACTAAGCTACATTCTAGTGATTCGCTGACAACTCTACCAGCATATTTCTTGATCCCCGACCCACTTCACTGTCCGCCGCTACTTTTAGTTCCAAAGTTGCTTGATTATCTGGTTGTGAACACGGGTTTTTTCCTCTCCATCTAGGGCCCCCGTGATCTGGTAGGGTAGATTTGCCATTACACGCAGCGGAAAAGATATTGTAGGTCATCATACCAGGACATCATGGGCGGACTATTTCTACAAACAATGCTACCCCATCCTCAAACCAAAACCAAAAAACCCTGGAAAGGTATCATAAGAAGTGGGGGGCAAATGGACCGATGCCCCTAGCAAGGCTCGAGGGCCCTTTACTCGTATGCATACTCATCGGGGGAAGCTGGAATAAAAACGGGTGTGAAACGGAAGCTTGTTCAGTGTACGGTACGGACCGTCGAGAGACGGATAAATACGACATGGAAAAGTTACAGTAGGAGGAGGGGACTATACACGACTAGTAGGCTCCGGGGAGTCTAGCGGAGTCTCTAGAGTGCCCAAGGGATAACGGAGGCTTTCGTGACGCCAAGACAAAAACCAGCGTCCAAAATAACGAGTGACAGCGCATGAAAAATATCAATGTATTTGCTTTTTTTCAAACCCATATCATCCCTCCTCTCCTCTCCCATTCTCAGCCGTGTAGACTAACCAAACCCAGTTTCACATCTACCAATAAATAGCAGTATTCAGTATTCGTACAAAATTTGATAAAAAGCAACTTTTCATCTATTAGTTTTCCGGTGCGGCCCGTGCTTGCCTGTGCCCCTGTCTGGTGCGACTTGGGATCCGTGGGTGGGTTGGAATAAAATAAAAAAGAAATTCTTAAAAAAAAGGAAGTAATCGGTAAGGAGCAGGAATTGGGTTTAGAAAGAAAGAGACAAATATAGTAAGGAAGGAATTGAAAACAGCAGGTGAGAATAAAGAGAAGAAACCTCTCCCCAATTATGGCCGCTCTGCCAATTTGCTCAGCAGCTTGACTCTCTGCTCCACACGTTCTCTGTTTCAACCGACCAGTCAACTATCAATATACATCCCACCAGTCCAAACAAGAAAGGGGGGAAACAGACCTATGACCTCTATTCTTTAGATGTGTCAAAAAGTTCTCGATGGACTGACTCGGCCCAGGGGTGTACAGCTTTCCAGGGCAATCGTGGCAGCGAATGCGCGGACTGTACTTGTACTTGGCGTTCGGATTCGTCGAGTGCGGGGGCAAGGGATTGTCAGTCAATGGGTCGTAAGCCGTGTATCGCATCATGATTTCGAAGCGGTCAGCCGGGTGCAAGACGTGCAGTTCGGCGATGGCGGCACTGAGCCATTCCGGTGGGGGCTGTTTCGTGGAAAACAAAAACTGAATGTCAGCGGGACAACTTCTTTCTTGCAAGGCTTAGAAGGTGGTGGGGGTGGTTAAAGGGGGAGTAAACGAATAGTGAAAGGGGTGACAAAAACGTAGTAAACGTAAACAGATGTTCGGATTCTTTTCTTTTCTCTTATTTTAGATCATGCTCACTTTAACAAGTAGGCATGTTATTTCAAGGCAGGGATGTCTCTTTCTCTCTTTCTTCTGTTTGCGTCTACTTGCGTTTTGTTCCGGAGATGGAAGTTTCCTCCGTATTGAGGGGATCTTGAGTATAACGAGTAAGGACCGTACCGGAGTGTTTCCAGCTTCCGGCCTCTGGGCCGGAGTTGGCGTTGACTGTGCGGGCGTCGAGGAAACGGCCGGGATCGAAGCCGCTTTTGGTGCCGGTGTGGGTGTCTGTGGTGGAGGCATTGGCGATGATTTGGACGACTGGCCTTGCTCCTGCTGTGGCCGCTGTTGGGCTGGTGGTTGTGGCGTATGCTGCTGCTGCCGTTTTTGCTGATCCTGTTGCTGCTGTTGTGCCTGAGCTCGGGCTTGAGCTTCTCCTTGTTGCTTCTTTGCGGCCTCCCTCTCTTGTGCCCCAGCGAGCGCATCCCGAAGCTTCTCTTTCCTAATCTTAAGTTTAATAAGCATACTATCAGTGTGCATAGGAACACCTGGCCTTCGTGAGAATAGAGGTGTGGAGGCTCGCGCAAGATGGCTAGGAGTATGATGATGCTCGCCACGGTGGTGGTGACCATGTTCTCGTTGCGTGCTCACAACTTCCGGAGTCTGTGAACGACCGGTAGAAGCCCGAAGCTGATTCTGGGCTGCTATCCGTTGCCTCTTGGTCATGTTGGCATAACCCGGAATAGCCTTCTCAATTGGTACGTCCTCCATATCAGATTCTGACGAATCATCGTCGGATTCTCCGTCCCTAACTGTCTTAGAAGTCATCGTCTTTTTGAGTTGTGAGACCTCCTGGACCGCGCCTGGAAGCACGCTGGACACAATCTGCGACCGATGTGTCTTGGGCACTTCTTTGAGATCGGGCAAGCTTGGACCTCCTCTCCGGTTGACCCGTCTTTTGCGACGTGCTTCGCGGGAAAGCGATTTCTCTGCGCGGTCCATCTCGGTATCCGAAAGCTCATACAGTAGAGGTGTATACTCCTTTGCGTGCCCCGCTGGTCTGAAAAGATTAGATAGAGGTGATGGAAGCATGGCGGACCGAATATCTTCATCTTCAATTGGCCGGCCATCGAAAGGATGCCCGGTAAGGAAAAGGGACTTTGTGAACAGTTGAGCCTGTTCTCGTATCGAGTGGGCAATCGCTGTAGTAAACTCCCCGGATAGGGAAAGCTCGCGCGTTAAAAGCTGCGCAAATTCCTCTGGTGAGTTTAGCGGATTATTGATATCCCACTCAAACTGATCCACCAACGTATGCTGCCCTATAGTAATATTGAGCTTGATGAGAACTCGCATGTCGTCATTCTTATAAGCTGTGTAGGGTAATGTCGGATCTAGCGGATCATCCGCAAAGAAAACGTGGGGATGGTAATCAGTCACCTGCTCCCGGATTGAATTGGCTACCATCTGTACAAGCGCAGGGGCTAGAGGGAGGTGGAAATCCTCAACCAACTGTTCGGCAAAGAGCTCAAGAGGTATTGATCGATCGTGCATATTCCATGTAAATGTATCCCGAAGCTTGATCTTTTCATAATCGATATCGAGTCGCACGGGAACCAACGATTCCACTATATCCGCCTGTGTCTGAAGCTGTGACCGAGGTAATCGCAATTCTCGCGCTTTCCTCCCACCCGGCCTCTTCCGCTGACATGGATACAAGATTCGCGACTTTCCATCAGTGAATCCATTCCCATACCCTTGGTAGCCGTATCCAAATACCGCTCCCGGGTTAACCTGCCGTTCGCGTCTAAGCTGCTGATAATATTCTACTTCGCGTCGTTTTGAGCGGATGATGTTGTTGGAGGCCTCGGTCTGGGAGTATATCGCAGCCGCGTGTAGGTGATCGCGTGTGATGTATTGGTCAAGCAAAAGGGCTGAGGTTGATGATCGTCTCTTCAGAGACTTCACTTCGGACGAGTCCGAATCCGTTGGTTCTTGCACGGCCTTGCCCTTGTTTTTAAGTTGCGATGGCTTCTGGTCCGGCGCGTCACCTCCGGCGCCCCCAGATGCGGATTTTACAGTGGTGGGCGACGATGGGAGTGATGAAGGCGATGTGGATGCTGCGAGCGACTCTTTAAGTGACGATGGGAGTGATGCGGCTGTCTTCTGAGGCTGCTGGTGATCTAGTTGGGGAGACTGAGGGAGAGATGTGTCTGGCATAATGGGGGGACGGATGAACCGACTGGGGGAGGAAAAAATGCCGATGGTCTAGAAAAGACCGCCTCAACGTGGCGGGGGGAGCACGGGTGGGCGAGGCGATAAAATAAGATATGGTGGGTCAGTGAACAAGCAATGGGAGGGAGAGATATGATGGGATGGGATGGGCGAAATTAAGCTTTCTTGCCGGGAAGAGTATTTGGTATGCGGAAAACGGAGGGCGGAGGGCGGAGAGCGCAGTATCTGCAGATTCGGTCGGAGGAAAGGGGTGAATGCGGGTGGATGAGATTCGAAAATAGGGAGAAAGGGAGAGACGAGGAGAAAAGCGGAAGGGAGAGGCGACAACGGACGGATTTGGCGAGAGATCTGAGGAAGCTAGCGGAATGAAGCAATGTAACGTCGGAGAGACCAAGGAAGCGCCAGTGCAAAAATGTCTGGATGATGGTTTAAAGGGCTAAATGATGAGTGCAAGTGAGTGAATGAGAGAAGCAGCTTGCCGTGGTTTCAAAAATCCGTCAAGTATCCCAAGCTCTAAGGAGGGAAAGGTGATGGGTTGTTGGAGGGGGTTTACTGTACAGTACAAGTGAGGCTGGGCTGGATGGTAGAGAGGCCCAACCTATGCAAAACCATACCCTTAACTGCGCATTTTCCCTATTGAACCCCTTCTCTAATGATCAGTCAAGTCTCAGGAGATATCATATATCCTAGAGGTCGCTACCCCGTCGTGCTGAGGCATTATTACCTTATGTCACCCCTTGGACGACAGCGGAGCTGTTACTATCATACCCGGAGCACTCGAGTATAGGGTGGAGCTATACGATGATATGCTACCAGTGATAGAAACTGCACTGAACGGGTTCCCACCGTACTCGCAACACACTCTACACGTACCCTAAGCCACGATACCAGTACTGTACCGGTAATCCCTTTTTCTCTCTCTCTTTCCTCCCGTCAAACTCAAAGGATCCATCTCTCCTTCTCCATCTCAATGCTTTACTCACCCTAACCTAGTACCAGTATACACATTCCATCAACCCCCCCGATCACTGTTCGTTCTCTATCATACCTTCAAATCCCCCTCTACCCTCTCCTCTCACCACCTGAATCTCAAATCACCCACCGTCTCACGGCCCGGCTTTCTGCTCAAGGGTCCGTGCACCCTCCCCACCATGAAAACCAGCCGAGACAACAATCCTCGGAAGGGATTAACTCAACGGAGAGTTTATCTTAGAATGGATGGAAGATTCCTGGAGGCGAGAAAAGGGCCTGCGGGAGATCTTCTCGTTGGCCAGAATCTAATCTACGATCGTGCTGCGTGATGGGGGAGGTATGATACAAGTACGGTATGCGGTTCTTTTTCTTTTTCTTCTTTACTCGAGTAGTGGGGCTCGAGCAATGTTGTGGCTCATCTTTTCCTCCTTTCGCTCTTCATCCATAATTATTTATTATAACCCCGCCTCCATCTCTGCCCCTTTTTAATCACGTACCAGCACTCTATTTAAGATGATGGAGAGGGGAGGAGAGCAGGTGAAGCTGGCTCTTCCTCTCAATACTAGAATCCTGAGGGCCTTCCATTGTCTTTGCTTTGGCAGGGATTCCTACGATTTCTGCACTGGTGACTATTGTTCGTACTGAACCACATCCTCAATCCCCAGGGATCGCAGCAACTCAACTTCGAGAAACAACTCATCCACTAACCACCCAATCAAGCCGGAACCCTTCCATCATCCGATAACCAACTCGCAAACACTCCCCCCTCTTCAATTATGGAGTGTGGGTGATTCAAGAAAAGAAAAAAAAATTGATAGTTAACATTACCCTTGTCGATATAGTGTCTCTTAGCATTATCTATGCCCAGCTTGGAAAAAGGGGGAAGAAGAAAACTGTTGTGGTGCTGTACTCGAGTAGAGTAGACTTACCCTATTGGACCCTGCTAGGCCCCGGATTGTGATGGTTGCACTATGATATGGGGATTAGAGAATGTGCCTGGGGTTCTACTTGTACTATGTTGCTAGTATCGAAGATCCCCACAACAAGGCAACGACCACATGGTAAGAGTACTGTACAGTACATTAATCAAGTGCCGACACGATACGCATCTTGACATGTTAGAGTAGCACACATGAGTGCAAGTATAGCAACGGCGCCCCATGATATGCCCCATGATATGCCACATTCTGAGCATGACAATTACCAAACTAGGAATCCTTTGCATAAACTAGGATCCCCCTGCTGACTATTCTTAATCGAAAACAGCGGCTTAATTCCCCTCAGACTCCCTTTCTCTTCCTAAGGTCCTAATAGCAAACCCACCGCCTGCTATCGTCGCGAAAGCCTGCTCGAGTAGATCCTTTACACCTAACGCAACATTTGCTAGCAAGTTAAACGCCTTTGTAATAAACACCGAGTCCTGCATCGTATCCGGCAGCAAAACTACTTCCAGACAAACCATCCTTGTTGCGATATACAGTGCTCCCAATCCACGCTACTACCAATGCTGTTCTTGGCACGGTGGGGGGGTACGAGTTTGTGGTCCTCATTACACCGGTTCTCCAGCCGTATTGAGGTTACCATCGACCCAATTTCTCCCTACACATGTGATTCTGGTGGGAAAGGGAATTGGGGGGCTCATAGCTAATATCCCGAGTAAACACGGACGCCCCACGGACGCCCAAGTTTCCTATACGGCGGAATACCTCCCACCAAAGCCCGCAACGGGCACTCGCTATAGCGCCACTAGTAACCCAATTTACACCTACAACGATCCCGGACATGGCCCCACTCCCACTATTGTCGAGAACTTTCTCTGCAGCTGGTTTCATTGCCTACGTTACCCCTCCAGCCAGACTCTCCACCACCCTCTCGTGATCGCACCCATCAACATTCACAGGGCTTGCAGCGCTATAACCCCGATATGCCCTGACGCCGAATCCCACACCTGTCGCCATCACCCCTGTGGAGGGGACATAGACCAATGTACCCCAGTGTTGTCACAAACATACTCATTCCCGGACCCCGTTCAGTGGGATATATGGTGGTGGCCAAACGACGCGGGTGTCCAGGTGGCGGCGCCGTAGGTTCCTCGGTTTGCATTCAGTTTAGGATCACTGCGCAAAGTCTAGGATTATGCATTTGTTGGTGGTGGCCACTGCGGGGAATGGCGGGCTGCGATGAGAGATGAGCAGAGGAGGGAGAGGAATACGGGGAGGTTTGTAATAGGTCGTAATCGTGGCATCGACGGGGATGCCAGTGATTTGCTATGGTTGAGAGGGGGGTTTCCGAGTTTTGCATGCCTTATATACAGATCCCAAATGCCGTGCGGGGACCCCTTTCTCCAACCCTAAGCACTTTGCACCTCCCGCGTCCCAATAGCGCAACTCGAGCTCAACCTTAATTAACAATTCAGCTTCTCGGCATGGTGGTGTATCCCTATGCCCCCCCTTAAAATTCCGGACAAACAAATCTCATATACCACGGTACCTCCGCGACTAACCACCCCCTTCCCCACCCTATTTCTCCTTTCATCTGCGAATCTAAGCCCCTGGCTTGCCTGTCTATCGAGCTGCACTTATCGCCCCCCTCAGCGTCTACAGTGCCCTATGCAATACTGTTTCCGCGGACGGAAATGAAAATCCTCGGCATTTAGGGATGTCGTTTGATGGATAGGACACCGCTCGCCTTTTTGGCGAATGGGGTTCCCAACTATCTTGCGGGAGGGCGAGCACAGTGCCCCATAATGCGCTTCTATGTGATGCGTACGATGGTAACCTTGTCGTGTTGGGGATATCATGGGTGAATAAATGGTCGTAGCGGACTCGCGATTGAAATCAGATCCATACCGCACCGGCAGGGCCTTAAGATGTTTATAATGGAACGTCGTGCGGTCCCGTGAATAGGTGGCTATCCTCACTCTATTCAGTTCAACTCAATTCAGTGCACGGAGGAAGAACCATTTCCATTCCACCCCGTCACCGCAAAGTTGGCCACAGCAAACACAGGAGCGCCCGGGCACTCTATCCTTCAGTTCGGACCGGGTGGTTGTATCAAATAAGTTTTTTTTTGTGCACCGGGAAACTTACCGGTGCACCGGTGATCACTCGGTTGGCTGTTCGTTGTTGTTTTGTGTATCGTGCTGGGAATTATGTGTGCGTGCCAAAAATTCTCGTTTGTAATTGCCGTAGCTGTTAAATTTACTCGTACACCCCCCAATCTACCTACCATTCAACTACGAATATTGTATCATGGTGTGTCGGGTGGTCTTGATGCTGCTTTGGCATCCTCGGCTGGAATGGCCTGACGTGTTCTACAGTACTCCCGGGTGAGCTTCGAATCCGCACGTGTTCGTTCAGCGGTGGGTTATAACGCGAAAGCGTGGTGGGGCTGTCGGGGTGTCGTTTAGAGATGTTCTTTTGTTTGTTGGAGGTGGTCTTATTCTAATAGTTGTGGTTGGGCGGTATTCGGAAGGAGCTTAAATCTAGATATAAGCGTTGACTAGGAATCTAGGCTTGTGTTTTTGAATACTGCTATAATACTGCGAGATGTTTTGCATAGCATCAGATTGCTGTACGTTGCATTGTGCTTCATGTCCATGTCCAAGTTCTGCTCCAGGTTCCTTGCCATCTGCTCATTATCTGGTCGTGGTGTTGCGTTTCTAACGTATTTGCGAGATGTTTCCTGGTGCGCATCACTAATGTGTGCCTTTCCGGTAATGGACGGTCGAGAGCATGGAGACCTAAATACTGGATACATTAAAAGTATTAAAAAACAGCGAGCGCAACCAATGCGTCCGAAGAAAAGACCCCCAAAGTTATCGCTAATAAATCTCACCCCGAAAACCTCTGCGCATTAAACCTTTTCGCACTCTCCCGCTGTCTCTCCAACTTCATTTGCCGCTTCAACTTTTTCTCCCCAGGAGGAGCCTTACCAGCTTCTCCGGCGTTGCTCGAAGAGCTAGCGGAGTCCTGCGGATACATTATCTGCCGCTTCAACTTTTCCACCTCAGGAGGGTGAGGCTGATCAACTTCTCTGGTGTTTTTCGAAGAACTGGCAGGTTCCCTCAAATTAACTACGTGACTAAGTTCAGGGTCGTCCTCCATATCCCTCAACCCCGATACGCTCATCAGATCTATCTCCGGATCACCAGTTGTCTCGAGGTTGTACGAGTTCAACGCCCTCAGAGCATAGTACTCTTTCAAGATACTTCGCCCTCTAGCTTTGTACCTTTCCCTATTTCCCCTGACCCAGTCGCTTTCGGTCTCTATAAGCACAAATCAGCTTCCGAATTCTCTCGTGTGACTCCCCACCCGGTTGCCATCATGGCCTACTCACCCTCTCGAGCAGTGCCCCCTTTCAAGCCACTTCGGCCTCCAGCCTCACGCCTTTCCCTGTTACTCCTGACCCAGTCGCTTTCGGTCTCTATAAGCACAAATCAGTTCCAGAGCCCTCTCATGTGACTCGTCCTACCCGGTTGCCATAACGACCTACTCACCTCTCTCGACACCCTGGAGGGAACGATTCGCATGGTTATCTCGCATCGCCTCTAGGATACGATCCCCTTCTTCGAGGTCTTCAGGCGTTGTCCCTAATTCATAGGAATACTGGAAGTCGGCGCGGCTACCCCAGCCGTCTTTCACGATTTTATACTTGCTGACGGGCATGGAAAACGATTAGGAATTGCAACTACTGTTCTCTACCGTTAGTAAAATCTAAAGAGGCAGATGCGCATCACCTTTCCGGAAGAGCGAACCTCAAGAAGGAGGACTTTCGATGTGTTTAAGAAATTAGCTGTTCTGTTGAGAAGTGTTTTTTGTTGTGGCGGAAGGAGGGAAGTGTGGGGAAAGAGGAGAGCCGCTCTTATCGTAAGCCTAAAGGGTGTAAGCAAGGTGCAGGTGCGGGGACGGGCCGCAACCGAACCAGATTATACGGGCGTCAGCCCTGTACAAGCGCACCGAAGCAGGGTACTATGGTCACGTGCCCTGCTACCCCAATCGCCAGCCGAGCGATGGCCTGTGACAACTTATCCAAAGCGACCCCTGGAGACTGCTGTTTCTAACTTAATGGAAGATGGTGAGCTGATACCATGAGTACTATGGGTGCGCCTCTGCACTGATCTACGATTGCGCATCGCCAACCGCTGTATGTTTTTTCTCCATGCTTTGGTCCAGAAGGAAGCGATGATGCTAGTCTACTCTAATGGCGCACCTCCCTTGCCTCTAAAAGTACCCCACAGAGCTCTTTGAGTTATATCTACCTACTTCCCGTGACCGGGCAGCAGGGAAATGCGTTTCAAACTTTGTAGGGACTATTCAACGGAGGTCTAGCATCTACGGCGGGGTATTTATGCTGTATTTTCGAATAGGTCGCACTTGAGCAAGGAGTCCGGGCATGGAGGGCATGATATTGCTCTATTCATAACACGTGAGGTGACAGGGATCGCTGTGGTAGCATCAAGACATAGTTTATCGATGTAAAAAAAGAAATTTTTTTGGATGCGTCTGGATCTGTATAGTATGGTCTTGTCAAAGGGAGTGTGATTACTGGGTTAGCCTTTCACCCCTCCCTATCAAGGACACATAAATACCAGCACTCCTTCAAGTGGGCCAAGGGTATTACCCCGCACGGAAATAGGTGGGGGATCAGACTTTGTGTAGGCTTTACCCTCTGTGTCTCAGTTTCACCAAAGTTGCACAACACAGCTTGAAACCAATCATAAGTGCTCACTCGTGCTGACTTGAAAAGAGCGTAGGCTCTCTTGCTGTTTAAAAACCACATCTTGACAGCAGTGGATAAACCAACACAACATCTACAGCCACCACAGGGTAAGATTTTGCAGCACATCACCTGTAAAGAAAAAGGAAACAAATCGCATCGATAACGCAACAGAAGAGAAAGGCCAGTCAATAGAAATGTGCAAGCGAATCAAGACGAAATATTCCTGCAACCACTCAACCACCACAACCGAGCATTGCGCCGAAAGTCCTTCCCCGTCCAGAATATTCCGCCCTCGCACCGCCTCCAGTTCCTCCGGATTCTCGGCGTCATCGTGGGGAAGTTCGTTCCTCGCCACGCCTACCCACCTCGTCTCGCCGACCCACAAGACAAGACACGAATGTCAAACGGTAACGCTGATCTGCCGTGACTGCGAGCGCGAATTCCTCAAAACCCACCTCGGCGCGCTGAGGAAGGAGGTGGATAGTCTCGGCGTCCGAAGGAACGTCCAGGATGAGGTTACAATTTTGAGCGGGCACGGAATCACTGGTTCCCCGCCGCGAGAGGAGAGGGGGTGCCTACTTACCAGGCGCAGGATCGAGGAGGGGAAGCGGCTTTCCTTTGCGTCCTTGTCGACTGGTTCGGGAATTTTGTCGCGGCCTGTGAGCAGTGGGATTCTTTGGGATTTTTCTCCGGGGTTTGACGGGGAGGAGAGGTTCAGGAAGTAGCGGGCTGCCTCTCAAGGAGGGGATATGTTGGGGTTGGGTGAGTTATAGCTTGGCGATTGCAATGCGGTTAACGGGCGTCTGGGTAGTTTGGGGGGGCTAGGTAGATTAGAGTGCTTGTGGGAGGAGAGATTGGGTAGGTTTAGATAGAGAGCTCTCATAGAAGCGGGGTTTGATAGGCAGACAGGCCTTTAAGAATTCCAGAGGTGGATACTTTTTTCTACCGCGTGGGGGTTGGATGAGATGGTTAGTGGGCGACTTACCGTTTCTTCCCTTTCCTAATGAGTGGGCGGGTGAGCTTTCTTGAGTAGTGTTAATTGAACTAATAGCCAGTAGGTTGGATAAACTGATGGCGGGAGATACTGATTTATTGATAGACACAAGCGGATTGTAGTTATTTTGCGTCCACTAATAGTTTAACTTTATCGCGCTTTCCGGGAATCCGCTTCCACAATATCAAAAACTTGAGCCGACAGGCAAAACCAAGCCCAAAGTTATATCCATTTGATTTGACCGGCCATATGTGGTAGGAGTCACAGACTAGTTCAAGAAGGGGCAAAGATAACTTGTGTCACAATTTTGAGTCCGATGTAGAAATAACTCTACGTGATTTAATAGAGATATATTGGTATTTGTAAAGATAACGTCTAGTTAAAGCTATCAGCGGGGTTAGTAAGGGTCGGAAAACACTGTCCCTATATCGAGAGAACTCTACCTATAGTATAATAGATGAAAAAGCTTTACCACACCAACCCCCCGTTACACTGTTTCATTCAGTTCTTTGAAGTTTCTCTCCCCTCAACCCTACTGATACAAAATTCACGATTAAGTTACAAATTTCTGGCAGGCAGCTTGGGGGGGGTGCGCATCCGGCTAGGATAGGCATTCACGAAAAACCCAGTTTTTCTTCTCACTTCGTGCCCGCTACTAGTACCGCATATAAGCAGGGTTATCAGCACCCGCAATCAAAACTCTACCCCAAAGGCAATCAGGGGTTTGATATTCAAGAGTTGTAAATTTATGAGGCGTTCCTTATTCTATAAGCTCAGTCGTGTAAAATCTCGGTATTTTTGATATTTTTCCTGTTATGTCGACCTCCTCTTGCTTCATATTATATTGTCGGCACATATATCATAGGTGCTAGATTTAGATAGTGCGAATATAGGACTTTAGAGATGGAACAGGTTCGCAGTAGGGACTGACTATGTGTGCTTGATTTGTGTTAGCATTGCTTGAAGATTCTAGATTGTGGTGGATCTCTTACATTCCATATTGTTATTATGTGTCTTGGCGTCTTTCTGGTGCTTCGCCGACTCCCCCTGTGAAAGAACATTTTGCCGTTCTCTTCAGCCAAAAGTTCTCTATAGACATATAGCGTAAGTTTCTCCACCCGTTGGGCGACATCAATCTTTCCCCCATGCTTTTG
Source organism: Tuber umbilicatum (assembly GCA_003313605.1). NCBI lineage: Eukaryota > Fungi > Ascomycota > Pezizomycetes > Pezizales > Tuberaceae > Tuber > Tuber umbilicatum. The sequence continues at coordinate 95,435 of QLOI01000449.1, read as the reverse complement.
TCACTCTCTTTGTTGCTCCTGGATAGAAGCGAATATACCAGTATTCAGACACTTGCCCTATATACTTCACAATTCTAACACAAAAGTAATATGGAAGACGTCCTCCGCAATCCTCCGTAACAGAAGAAATATAAAGCCAAGGCTCTGAGTTGGTTCCCTATAGCATATTATCGGTAGCACAATCATCCCCGAACATGTTCTGCTATCGTCTCCGGCCCATGTGCTCCATTGTATTCCAGCGCATCTGTACCGGTTCGCCTTCGAGCACCTTCAAGTGGAGAGGTTCTCGGCAAGACTGGATATGTCCGTGGAGAGATGGGGAGGGTTAAAGAGCATATGAACGGTACCACAAGCAAGAGATTGTGAAGATATCGGATCCACTTTTATAATATTATAGGCTGCAGCGTATGCACCGCCCGAGGAAGGAGGAGTAGATCACGAGCGAGGAAAAAAACGGGAGGAAGCCCGAACGAATAAGCAGGAAAAAATTACCAATCTAGAGTTGAATGTAGCACCGTTATACAGAGGACGTAGGATGAAAACTAAGATATAGAAAAATTCCTATTATAACTATGGAGTAACAATATACAGTACACCCACAAGCACACTAGGACGAAATTCCAGATTCCGGCTCAACCCCTCGCATACCGGTGAATACACAGCAGTATGTGGCAATTTTTGAGGATAATGGGAAAGATTTGTATAGTATCATACTCGCATAGTAAAAACTGATTACCTTTTAATTATTTAAACTCTGTAACCGCTCTCACCCCATAGCTGTGCTCGTACCGTGTGACCTAGAAGCTGCCCTTTTGGTTATTATGACCTAGCGAAAGAAATATAAGCAATCTCTGAGCTAGCATTGTGATTCACAACATATGGGCCATACCACAGTTAATGACTTCTGTTTGTTTGTATTGTCCATCTTAGTATTACTTAGGCAAAAATCATGGATACAGCAAGAGCTGACTTTTAATAAGTACGAGTACGGGGTTTTCGGCCACTCCTAGTTCCCGGCCACCTTGGCACCGCTACCGGCCTTAAAGAGAAATTTAATTTACAACTCCCATTGGAACATACAGGCTTCCATCTGTGCTTTTACTAAAGATTGAGAGATTCTTAATGCTCCCTCCTCCGCAGCAGGTTGTTTAGCCTTTGCCTTTGCCTTCTTTTCTGCAATTCTAGCCTTTTCCACCTCTTCCTCTCCCTTCGCCCTTTCTGCCTCTTCAAGTAATTTTTTAATCAATTCTACATTGGCAACCAAAGTATTTGGATCAATTCAAGTTGTAACCTTTCTTTTCCGTTTCTTACTCTCTAGCTCCTTTACCTTCGTCTGTAGTCGTTGGTTTTCAGCGTATAACTTTGCTTGATCTACCGCTGCTTGGCCAAAAGCCTTCCTGGCCTTCTGAAAGGGTGTTCTCTGACCTCGTGTAAGCTCTCCTAGCTTAGAAACAGAGTTGTAGATGTCCTTAGGATGCTTGGGTGTCGAAAAGGTGTTATCGGCATCGGTAGTTCTGTGGTGTTTTGGTGTTACGGGCTCGGGGGGGGGGGTTCGTGGAGGTTGTGAGATGGTTGGGGGTATAATTTTATGAATTTTTAAGGAATTCAAAGCTTTACTTGGATTTCAAGGAAAGATCCCAGCAGCCAACCAACCAGAGCAGAGTGTACAAGAAGTGAAGGTTTCGTTACGCGCCTTTCAATATGCTTGAACAAATCTGCCCTTCTTAACCAGGGTGGCATTGTCCGGATGAGCAAGGTCTGCAATTTCTTTCCAGTAACGAGACTTCAGCGGGGAGAAGGTACCAAGGTCAAGAGGCTGCAAAACATGGCTTGAGTGAGCCGGAAGATATAAAATATCAATGCGGTTTTACTTGCAAATCCACATGAATTCAACATTCACATGACTTCCATGGCCATCCAAAACTAACATCTGACGTGCAATCCGGCCATCTGGGAGCTTGCGTTCGGTTTCTGGTATGAAGACTTCTGTTAACCAGCAGAGCCCAATTTCGTTTGACGTCCAACCTTTTGATGTTGTAGTAACCAGCCAGTCAGGGACTTCCTCTACAGTAAACCAAGAAGTTTGTATTTCTTTTCCTTTGAATAGGACCAAAGGGCGAATAAACCGACCAATTCCATTGATTGCTTCAAGAACCGATACCCATTCGCGGTTTCCAGGTGATTGGATTTATGTTTGGCGCTTTCCATGAGATCCTAGGACAACTCTGTTGGTACAAACACCTAGGGCGATCCCATGCTCATCCATGTTCTAAATATCTTGCTGTTGAGTGTGGTAGCAAGCGTGGAGAGTATCAAAGCGATCATAAAACAATTCGATATGCTCAGGCTGAGTTCCCCGAATCCGAGCTGAGTCTATGGGCTTGCCGATCATGCTGACGATTTCTGGATTTCGCTTCATGAAAGTAGGGACCCACTTCTTACCAAGAGGTACCAAGTCTCCGGACATCTGAAGGATGAAAGATACCATCTCCCTGGCCCGTGAATGCAACGGAGCATAGCCACATGCTTCTTGCTCCCTGATCCAATCACATAAAGCCTTTTCCTGAACAGCAGAAAGACGTTGCTGGTGGTGGTGACTGGCTTATGATGTTGATCCGCCAGCATGACGACCTTGCAGTGTTGAACGAGAAACTCCATAGTCAATTGCTGCTTTTCTCTCAGAAACACCGTTTTCTATAGCCGCAAGGGCTAACCGAATTGCTTCTTCCTGGCTCTCCATGTTGCAGTACTTTTTGCGCTTTATCAGTGGTGGCATGGAGCAAGGAGGCGTGATTGATGGTGGTTGTCACGGTGGCCGGAAACCCGGGGTGGCCGAAAACCCCGTACTCGTACTTACATCATATGGATACATGGCTAATTAAGCAATACAATGTGGATTTAGTAGTGAAAATATGAGTTTCACAGTTAATTTGGTGCAGACTTTGGCACTGGTGCAGTGCTTGGTTAACCGTGCCAAGGTTAGTTTACGGATCAGAAGGTTTTGGTCATGTTGTCTCCAACTTGGCACCTAACCTGTACCCGCTTAGCTCATACCAACCCCCGCGTCGTGCTTTATCAATAGCAACCCTGATCTGAGCATCATCACCCGGCCAACCGATCGGCAAACCCACAAGTTCCTCAACCCTAACCGCAACTGCTCCCGCGAAACTCCACGGTCTCCGCATACCAGTAACATTGCGGGGCATCGCCCATCTAGCGGAATCGTCTATATTACCACGACCAGGAACACCATCAAGCGCCAGTGCCGTTGGACAGAAAACCCGCCCTCACCCCTCTTTAGCGAGTAAAAACGATAACAAACAAACTCGCACACCGTCACAACCCCCGCCCCCCACAAAAATGGAAGAGAGAAAAGGCCGCAAAAAAAAAGTTCTCCTAATGGGCAAATCTGGCTCCGGCAAGTCCTCCATGCGTAGCATCGTATTTAGTAACTACGTCGCCAAGGATACCCGCCGTCTCGGTGCTACAATCGACGTTGAGCACTCACACGTCCGGTTCCTCGGCAATCTTACGCTAAACCTCTGGGACTGCGGTGGCCAGGATGCCTTCATGGAAAACTACCTCGCCACTCAACGTGACCATATATTCCGCAATGTCGAGGTCCTGATATACGTGTTCGACATTGAGTCTCGCGAGTTCGAACGAGACCTGATTACCTATTCCTCGTGTATTGAGGCGTTGAGGGACAATTCGAGTAATGCTAGGATATTCTGCTTGGTACATAAGATGGACCTTGTACAGACGGAGCTGCGAGAGAGGTTATTCAGTGAGCGCCGGGATGTGCTTGTGTCTAGGAGTTTGGGATTAGCGATTACCTGTTTCCAAACGAGTATCTGGGACGAAACACTCTACAAGGCTTGGGCTGGCATAGTTTACACCCTCATCCCCAACCTCCCGCAATTAGAAACGCACCTCAACCGCTTCGCCTCCATCGCCGATGCAGAGGAGGTGATCCTCTTCGAGCGTACCACATTCCTGGTAATCTCGCATGTCACCCGCTCACCAATCCCCAACCCATTTCCCGACAGGTTCGAAAAGATATCGAATATCGTCAAGCAGTTTAAGCAGAGCTGTTCTAAGATGGCGAGTAATTTTACTGCGTTTGAACTTAGAGCGGCTGGGTTCTCCGCGTTTATCGATGTGCTTACGCCGAATACATATATTCTCGTGGTTATGCCGGCGGGTGCCGCGGAGAGCGCAACAACTCTGATGAACATCGCGGTTGCGAGGAAGCATTTTGAGAAATTGGAACGAGATAGTAGCATTAGGGGTGTTGAGAAGCTAGAGAGAGATAGTAGCGCTAGGGTGGCTGAGAAGGATAATAGTGTTAGGGGGTCTGAGAAGGATAGTAGTGTTAAGGGGGTTGAGAGGGGGGGTGCAGGAGGAGGCATGGGGGAGAAGGATGGGCTTAATGGAAACTGAGGAAACTTTACTTGAGGGTTCTGGATTGTTTTGTTTCCGCTTTCGTTGGGTTTGATTTGAATTGCTTTACTGGCTTTGCTTGAAATGTAAGGACGGGCGGGCGGAAGGGACGGGGAGTCACTTTTGTTACTTTTTTTTCTTCCTTTTTTTTTTGTACAGATTTGCCTCCTTTCTTCCTTCTTCCCTTATCTTCTTCCTATTCGTTTTCTTCTTTCTTTTATTTTAACCTTGCATCGTGATTTACCGGATTTTATGATTGCTACTGTGAGTTTGAGCGGGGCGAAATTGTAAGATAGTGAATGGGTTTGTGCGCGAGCGATGGATATATCACTGGAATCAAAGTATATGATGACGATTCATTTTTACCCACAGTTCTCATATCACGGTAGCCATACGACATTACCAGTCGTGATCGTGCAGTGTTTTTGTCCCTCTCGACAAGGGAACCCAACGCACGGATGGATATACCTCCACACGAGCAGTAGAAAGCCAAGAGCAGGGAATCATACAGTGCTATACAGCACATTCCAAGGTCTCTCTTCTAGGGATTGCGCATCGCAAAAGTCAGCGACGCAACCCTTAACTAAATACTGACTTGGACCTCCAGGGCGAAATATGGTAAGCAATAAACTCACCATACGGGGGGAGGCACATGCTTCTTCACATTTCGTTCTGAGATTTTTGTGGTAGGAATGGGGCCCCGGCTTTGGTTATTAGCGGAACAGTGACGGTTCCGTAAAAGTACAGTGCACAAGGCAGCCGATCGGCCGGGGGGTGGGGAAAGGACACGATCACTGGTCCGCAACTGTACTGCACAGTATAATAAATTGTTCCTGTAGATGGTATTACAAGTATATAATACTGTAATTCAGGCACCGCACCAACCCACACACCCAACGCCCTCCGCTGGAGTAAATAGGCGCTTATGCCACGGATATGCAGGTTGGTTCGACTCCCAAGGGTTAGAATTGACCACCGCCTAGCCACAGCCAGAGCGGATATCGGCTAGTCGCAGAAACGCAGGAAAGCGCGCGGCCTTACGTGGATATAAAAATTCAAGAGATGCGAAGCCCTATAACTAGGCAGGGAATGTCGACCGATATAGGACCCCCCAAGGGCATCCGAGAACTTCAGCGATTGAGCGTCATGAACCAAGAGTCGATTCGAGGAGCTTGTCACAAACACATACGCATCATGCGTAGGCTTTTTTTTACCGATAGTTTGATGGACGTGATGCATAATCACTTAGTATCACTCGGGGGAACCGGGTGATAGTATCATACCCGGTGCGCCGCCATGCATTAATCCACAAGCGTCACGATTTCATAGAAAAACTCCATCCCTACAGAAAACCCTATTTCTATCCCCAAACGCCCAAACCAGGCCCCTTAGAAATAATCTCCAAACATACAGCCACCTTGAGTATGATACTCCGAATCGGCAGCCAACATACTCGCCCGGACTTCCTCCAGGAAGTGGAAGTGAAGCGCGCAACCGCCGCATCCGTCTAGCAAAGCAGGGTGTCCACAGGTACTACCGGAGAACTGCTGTGCTATGATAACTTGTTATTGATAGTGCCGTCCTCCCTCCTTCCTTGGCGAGCATATCCCTACTTGATTCAGATGCGGGTTTATGATACCAACCCCCCCACTCGCCACAGCAAGGCAGCTTATTTGCGTGCAAGCTAGTACTCGACGCTATGGGAACACCTTGATGCCGTATTTCCACCGTGATGGTTGGTCGTTGCGTCCAATCCAGCTCTTTCCCAGGTACTAGGTATCATACGTATTCTAGATCCTGACCGCCATGCACAGGGTACGCCCCACCACGGGGTTTCCAAACTACGACGATCAGTAATTTGGTATTAAAATGTGGTCCTGCTTCGATTGCTCACTTGGGGAGGTATCACAGATACTGTTATTACTGTAAGATACGTTTCCTCATCCGGCGTAGGGTACTGGTACTTAATACCATAACCAAACAATATTATAATATTATTATGCCGTTTTTTTTTTTAAAAAAAAAAAAAAAAAAAACCTCCCAAAAATTATATAGCATGTCATAGATATCATACATAAAGAGTACATTACACACACAAACGCCGCCCATACTTGCACCATACCACATCGTATCGAAGGGTATATATATATATATGTAAAATCAGCCACCTAACTCAACTTAAAATTATCTACTCTACGGCGATCAGCTTTCCCAAGATCAAGCTCTGAATAACCCACTCGTCATCGACAACCCTAACGTCCCTTCCAGCCTGGAGTAGCAGCCTCTCGGCACGCTTCCTCTCTTTCGCGTCGACATATACAAGCCTGCACCTCCCGCTGCCGCCCTCTTCCTCCTCTTGCTTCTCCGCCTTCTGTTTATCGAGTCCACCATCTTGCTTCTTGGAGAGTGTGTCAAGCGCAGCTTCAACGGTCTGCACGGCAAGAACTTCTCCCGCACCCATAGCGTACGCGAGAAATAAATACGGCTTCTACATAACATCACAATCGGTCAGCGATCGAGAAGTCAAGAGAGGGTAGTAAATAAAAGGGGGGATACAAACCCACC
>QLOI01000449.1:20548-88315 GCA_003313605.1 Tuber umbilicatum | reverse complement strand
GGCACGTACTCCATAACTCTGGACCTGACCGCACCGGCAAGGTACGCACTCTCGCCCGCGGGCAGCAGGTAGGTATCCCAGCCCAGTAATTGCCGCGTCTTGACGCAGTCCTCGACCCACCGGGGCGCGAGACACGGGATTCCCAGGGCGAGGGCTTGTAAGAACTTTACGCGACGAGAGTGCTTGTTCGCTATCACGCAGGTGAAGCCAACATATGCCGATTCTGTTTTCGGTGTTAGGCCGGCGGCGGGGGTTTCTTGATGGAAGAGGTCTTCAAAGTCGTTGTCTACGAGGCGACCACCGTTGCTAGTGATCCTATGCGAGACGGTGCGTTTCTCAGATTCGTTCTCCCCGAAGCTTAGAGCGAAGAGCATGTTGAAGAATAAGCCGCCGGTCGGTTTGGCAGAGGTTGTGGTGGTGATAGGGGTTGTTCGGCGGTTCCGGGATGGGGTGTTTGGGGTGGTGGTGGTTGCTTGGTTGGCCTCGTTGGTGGTGAGATCGGTGGTGGACGGTGTCGCGATTCTTGGTGGGAGGATTTGACTACGGGGTATGTCCTTATATGGACGCTTGGCGAATTGCGCCCAGAGTGTTCGATTTAGGTAGATTTTCGTCAAGGGGATTTCGACCAATTCGTCCTCGGTCATGCTATTGGAAGCCGCCGTTATCTTGGGCTTAACTGCGACTATCGCGTGGCCTCTTATGTCTGTGAGACTTCGGCCGCCGACACGCTCGTGTGTATCGGGCTCTCCAGCGGGCTTGTTCAGACCTACAACTATCCAGACAGCTTTCTTCATTGATGGCCGGTCCACTTTTACCATGTCCCCAATTCGGAGATCTAGGCTTCGAACTTCCTTATCAAGGACATCCTCAGTGCCATCATCAAATACTACTTTGATAAACCCTTTTGAATCGGTGCTTAACACTGTCGCAGGGTGATAACACATCTTGACATCTTTAAACAGGGCAAACACCCTTTCCGGCGAAACCAGACTCGAGTCTACTCTTGGTACCGCGGGCCCAGCAACCGAAAACACAGGATTATTACTCTCGAGCTCGTCCTCCGATTCCGGTGCAGCCATCGGTATCGGTGAGTCCATCGCTACCCCCACCATGGAGCCTCTTAGAGATGTCGAAGACCTAGTCTTCCTCGCTGTTACACGCGGCTTACCGTTTAATACTCTCCCAAGAGACTTCCGTGGTGCTTTGCCTCTCTTCATCGTAGTGTCAGTGGCAGGCTTGTTAGACTTTGCAGATTGCGGCTTTTCCTTAGCACTGCTAGTAGTTTTCTTCCGCCTAGACTCTGAGGCTTTAGGAGTGACTTCGCCATCTCCACCTAGGGAAGCCCTAGCCCTCTTAGGCGGTGGGGGTTCCGTCAAAGATTCTCCTTGCACTGGCGCAGGGTCCCGAGCGGCATCACTACCGACACCTGCCATTAAACCAGCCATGTCAAGGTCATCCGGCTCGGGCCGACTGCTAAGTAACGAGCTGCTATTCTCCAATGCTGCAAAGCTCTTCATAGCGGTATTACTAGGACTTTGACCACCTTCCAGTGGAGAATTGAGTATAACATCGCTCCCCCAATCCACACCCCCTGCCTGTCTCTCAGTTGAATTCCTCTTCCGCTTCCCTCGGACTGGAGACTCCTGCATAGACTTCCTCATATTCTCTCGAGAGGTACGGAAGCCAAAGTTATTTGGTGGTGCGGACTGTGAGGCATTTGGTGGCATGGGAGACAACATACCATCTCGATCCCATGGACTGGTCTCCGGGATCGTCGTAGCACCTTGCTTCACTCTTCTCAAGTCACCGGTTCGTGATGGAAATGGTGTTTTCAAGGCGATAGGCGGCGAGCTTTGTTGGACGCCGACGACTGGACTTGAAAGCGTAGAAGGGAGAGGGGTTAAACTACTCGTAGATAATGGCAGCCCACTACTAGGTTCTTCGAGGTTCGATGTTTCCGGCACCAATTCTGGTCCAGATTTTGTAGCAGCACTCCATTTTGCCGGTGCAGCGTCCGGAGACGGAATGTTGAAAGGTGGGAGGTTTTTCAGCGAAGTTTTGACCAGGCTCGGGATTGACGGTTGGGAGTCCGCAATGGTCGAAGGGAGCACTGTTTGATGTCGGAGAGGAGGCGTATCTACAGGGGGTCGCCGGGAAGGAACTGAAGTGGTAGACTTTGTTCGTCTGGTTGTTCGTAATGGCTCCACGTGATGGATGCTCTCCCAATCGGGCACAGGATCTGGTTGGGTCTGTAGTACAGTTGACGTCGGAGGATCTAGCGACCCTTTTGGTGAGGGAGTTGCCACGATATAGGTATCAGGAAGTGACTTGATAGATCTGGGCGGCACTGATGATCCCCTAGACTCCATCGGCAAACGTGGGCCCTGTTCATGGCTCACACTCTTCCTTCTGCCGTTCCGTCGTAGCGGCGGTGGCACAGTCTCCTCCTCCTCATCGCCCGTTTCGTCATCAGGGTCTGTGGGGGAACCCTCTCGAAACCCCCGCTCCTTGACAAGTGTCTCCGCCCGCCTCTTATCCGTCTTCCCCGATGGCCCCCTCCGAGACTTGGATTGCCTCTCCAAAAAACTACTCTTCGAAGTCTTAGCCAACGACGCCACCCTCTTGACCTCCTCAATCCCCTTCTTCCGCGCTATAGCAACCCTCCTCTTCTTCTCATCCTCTAAAGAAATCAAATCATCAGACTCATGCACCTTCTCCTTCTCCGAATCGGGCTGCGTGCACCCCTGGGCCATCGGTGATGACGAATTGAACACAATAGAACTGGATCCCCCCCCGTTCCCTTTCGTTCTGGTCGCCTGGCTTATTCTTGCATGCCTCTTCCTAGCACTCTCCTGCCTCACCTCCTGTGATTCTTGCATAGAAACATAGACCTCTGTGGGGTTTGATTGGCTCTTCGGCGACCTTGATCCCCTAACTGTAGTAGTTACTCGCTGCAGCAGATGGGAAGGTTGATCCCGAGGACGTGCCGAGTAGGATGATAACCGAGACATCGAATCCGCCATGACCTTCTCCAATTGCGCTTTTGATGGTGTTGGTGGAAGTGACGCCCCACCAGTCGGTGGCCTCACGGGAGAAGAAGTAGCCTCAAACATCTGCGATAGGCTTAATCCAGTATGCAACCTCCTTCCTGATCCCCCACTTACTCCAATCGCTTCACCACAAGCTCCAAACCCGACATGCGCGAGCGGATTGTACCCAGGTCCTGGCGTAGGCGTAGTCTTCTTGACCGGCGACGACGAGGAGTTATTACTTTTCGGATGTCGAGGAGTGTCGAACCTGCTATTCTCTGGAAAATAAGTAGTTCTTAAATCTGGGTCATCATCCAACTGTGTTTCCCCTTCTTCTTCTTCCTCCCTAAAATCATCACACTTCGCATTCGTCACGGCCGTCGGCTCAGGACTATTCGCAACAAGAACTTCTACCCTCCCCGCCTCCTCCACCTCCTCTCCCTCTTCATAGTCCCCAAATATCTCGGGCCCATCAACCTGGGTCTCCCCGAGGTCTATCTGAGAATAGCCAAGATCCAATTGTAAATTCCCCGTGCGATCATGACTAAACGTTGTATTCCCACTTGTTCGGAACGGCGTATCGATCAGCGAGAACTTTCCTCCTCCTGCCACTCCCGGCGTATCTATTAACGGCAGCGGCACTGGTGCTGGTGAAGAACTGAGTACCTGAGTAGTTGGAATCGAAGAAGAATCGTCATGGCCTTTCTGCAACATTATTAGAGTCAAGCTCCCGTAAGGATAGCAAGCACCTCGCTTTGCTCGGTGAGATGGTGAGTGGAAGAGTAAGGAAAAACACGTACGCAAAGCAAGTCCCGCAGCCGACCGATATCCAACGTGTCAGAATCACCTGGTGTTGAAGTCATCATTTAGAGAGTGACTCATGATAGGTCCGAGAGTCTGTGGTGTGCTTTTGGTATCCTTATTTTCCTGTTTTTGACGGGTTGGTCGGTTGGACTCGGCGAGGGAAATGGCAGTGCACGAGTAAAGTACTCGGTCCGTTGAAGCCAACAAAGAAATGTTCTTCCGGGTAGCGACAAGGGCCTAGAGCCTCAGACATCACCCCTTTAGACTATCGCTTCTTTCCCCCAACTCTGCCATGCTCCCATTTGCCACTCCCAACAGTTCTACACCCCTCCCCCTACTACGATACCCGCTACCTTACTGCTCCCCTATCGCTCGACTCCTTTGCCCCACTACTACTCCAACACTGCGCTTGCCATTGCGCTATATATCATACTTGGTTCCCCTGCTCCTCTAGAGCAACCCCATATCGCTCCCCTCAAAGCATACAAGGACTGGTTTCCCGCCTCCTACCTTTTCACGCTGCCCCATATTACCCTGGTATGTACCTTGAATTATTGATTTCAAGAAGCTCAGCTCGTCTGTTCAACCCTCACTTTCGAAAAAAGAATTTTAGCTGACGGATAGGGTAAGGAGTTAAGGGTCCTGATTATCTTCCCTGCCGAGAGATAAACTTCTTTGCCGCACGGTGGGAAACCGAGTTCCACGTTAGGATGAAAGAAAAAAAAGCGCCCCAAACTCGCTTGACAAAGCAAACACCGGTCAGCACTTGGAACTGCCTCCAGCACCCTGACAGCCACCTTTCCCAATCCGCAATCTCGTACCCTATCTACTATGTTTCCAACACTCTATCATGATGGCACAAGTGTTTAGTGATGTGTCCCATGGTTCAAGGCCAAATTCCGGTATCCCCGGCAGCCCATCTCCTATGGCACATTCGACAAATCCAATTACCCTCTATAGAGTGAATTTTCCCCAAACCTCCGCTCTCCCTGCCTCCACAGCGACCTACCTTGGTGCCCAGATACCCAGGCCGGGTCATCCTATGATACATCCGCCATACCTTTCACACAATTATCCATAAAAATCGCCATTGGGTTTCCGTGTTGGGATTGCCCTGTGGCGCGTCCGGGACACGTTAATAGACACTTGAACAAGGCAGCCGTGCTTAGCAAACCTTACCCATATTGTACCTGCAACTTAATGTTAAAGTTTTTGGCTACAAGGGTGATGGTGGCAAATGAATTGAATGGATGCCTCTTATGATATAACGGTTCATTCCTTCCATAAAGAAGGAGGGTTAGAGAGGCACTTACTTCGGGAAGTTGATGTCAACTTCGCGTTCACGTGAGTACCAGTACTGGTGCGTACTTGCAGACTAGAATATACTAGAACGTATACGGTCCAGCACACAAAGAAGTCCTAGGAGCCATAGAAACTAGATTGCATGTTTCTACTACTCTAGGAAGGAAGAATCGAGTTTCGATGCTCAACCCCAGGCACATTAACACTGAGGGTTTATCTGGCCGGTACGATTTTGGCGACAGATTTTCCGGACCGGGGGCTCTCAGAACAGATGCCTGTCTTCTCTCCTCACGTTATTGCATATGACAGGTGAAAACGCGATTGACCATTCACACACCATCACTCGGACACACTCCCATGGAGCAGGGAGAGTTACCTTCCCACATATCATCACCGAAACTCTCCTACACCCCAAAAACACAGCAGGCTCGTCGTGTACTATATCTTAAAATCCTATGCCGCTAAAATCTAGAGAGCGGGTCCACAGCTCCTTAAATTGTTGAATAGTTCTAATTCTATGCCTCTCATGAAATGGTGGTGAGGTACCACACCTTCAAGATAAATTTTCGAGGGGATCATTTGTGAAACGTGGTTACATTGCTTTTTGTCAGAAAGCATAACCCCGTCTCTGTTGGAGGCTGACTCGATATCTCCATCAATATCCCTCTGACTCGGTTCAATAATATTACGATTCGGAAGACCCTTGCCAATTGAGTTCAATTCGGAGTAGAGAGGGCAGCGGGGTAGACTCAAACATCAAAAAAGCTACCAACAAGTCCAAAATAGGTCGAGGGGAGAGAGAGAGAGAGCTCCACAACCGCTATTTCGTCAAAGTATAATAGCATGCCTGAGAAAGGAGACGGCATCACAGATACTGTGACTATGCCTCTTCAAGTGACTCCAATGGTGATATCCGTGACAGAATTCACGACGGAATCCGTGCTTCTTCATCGCTGGCAGCTGTAATATTATTGATAGTGGTATTGAAACTACTACGGTTATTGCTGAACACATTTCGGCTGCAGCTATTGGCCATTTCTTCTAAACGGACAATGCGGCACATGCAGTGGTTTGTTGCACACCGTTTTTTTGTAAGCGAATCAGGTTGAACACAAACTCAAGTTTTTGTCACACCTGCACGGCGCCACTTGAAGCACAAGCCACGAGTAGCAATTCGGAGTGGATAATGCACGAGGCAGCGCGCAGACTCGGGTACGGTAGTGCAGCTTTTCTATTCATGGACTACCCCACTTTGTTTCTGGAATCTAGTTATCTCCATCAGTATCCCGGGCCTTCTTGTCCTGCCCAGCATTATCTTACCCCGAAGAGGAGATATCACAGATACCACCCGACCGCGTTCGGAAGTAATGAGCAACAGCGACCGCCGAAACCTTTTCAGCCATAACAGCAGTAGTTTTAATGTCACAAACAATTACACAACTGTTGGTGACGAAGAATCGCGGATTCTATCTTGGATATCACCATTGGAGTCATGGAAGAGGCACAGCGATGTGGCTCGTGCTCGGGCCAAAGGTGTAGGAGAGTGGGTGATGCAGAGCAGCGAGTTTCAAACGTGGCGGCAGGATGCAAACGATCGGTCAGCTAGTAGGATCCTGTTTGGCTGTGGGGCTCCAGGGGCGGGAAAGACCTTTATTTGGTAGGGTCTATAGTTCCGTATATGCTCAAATCACTGCTTACCTGATACTAGCTCATTGGGTATCGATACATTATGTGATGGGACCACTGGCACGAATACTGCAGTCGGTTGCCTGTACTGCGACTACGGTAGTCAGAAGGAGCAAACACCGGAAGTCATGATCGGGAGCCTCCTGAGGCAGTTTGTTACGGCCTTACCAGAAATTCCACAAGCGATTAGACGAGCCTTCCAAGCGGCGAAGGCTCATCTTGGAGGGCGGGCACCAGAACTCGCGAAGATAATCGAACTATTCCCACCAGTGTTAAAACGTTTCCAGCAAGTATTCATCCGTGTCGATGCACTAGATGAGCTTGTAGTAGAGTACAGAGCCGGATTCCTACGCTCTCTACGCCAGATCCTGGATCAATCACCAAATGCGAAATTGTTCCTTACTGCAAGGCCCCATATAGAACCAGTGCTAGAAAGATACATCCCACTGAATGTGAGCACTATCACGATACAACCACTCGTCAGTGATATTGAAATGTACCTGAGGACCAAATTGGATACCGATCCACATCATGGAGCGATGGATAATTGCCTTATGTCCGAAATTTTGACAAAAATTCTGAAAGAATCTTCGGAAATGCAAGTAGGGCACAAGTTGTATTTTTGCGATCCTATAGCTAATTGTATGTTGAAGATTCCTTCTAGCCGCATTACAGATTGATTCAACACTGGAAGAGGTCACAATAGGTGGAAGAAGAAAGAAGCTCCGCGAGATGACCGATGACTTGGGCGGCTCCTACACAGGTACCTTAAACAGAATAAGAGGCCAGCGCAGAACCCTTGCGAGGTTTGGAATATCAGCCTTGATGTGGATTTCATTAGCAGAACGACCCTTGCGCATCGATGAACTATGCCATGCCATGGCGGTAGAAGTTGGATCTCCAAATATAAATACTGAAATGGTTCCGGAAATAGAGACTGTTGTGGCATCCTGTATGGGACTAGTCACTATCGACGACGCATCATCAACGGTCCGTCTCATACACGCTACTTTAGAGGAATATCTACACAGCCACCAGGAGAATATCTTTCAGAATCCCCATGCCATTATCGCCGAGGTTTGCTTGAGCTATCTTGGTCTTCAATCGGTTCAGGATCTCCCCTCTGATCTTAAAGCTGCGCCACCTGCATTCCCACTTCTCGGTTACGCCTCTTGTCACTGGGGCGCTCATGCACGGAAAGAGCTGAGAGAGTCTGTAAGGAATCTTGCTCTTAAAACTTTGGAACAATACCCACGACATGCAGCTGCAAACATCTTTTTGTCCAACGGAGAGGCCCCTTGGTACTGGCCTGAGGGCCACAGCACTGCGGGGTTTAGTGGATTGCACTATGTTGCATACTTTGGAATTGATGAGCTTTTGGAGGCACTATTGAACATGGCACAAGTGGATCTAAACCTAGTCGATGAGTGGGGCCGCACACCCCTGATTTTGGCTGCGGAAAGGGGGAATGACAGAGTGGTAAGAGCCCTGCTTAGCCACGCCGATGTCAACCCCAACTTACCAGACATGATTAAACAAACACCGCTCTTCCAAGCTTCCGTAAATGGCCATGAAGGAGTCGTAAGGATCCTGCTAAGCCGTGCCGATGTCGACTCAAACTTAGCGGATATGCCTGGCTACACACCACTCAGTCAAGCTGCCTCTCGTCAACACCATGCCATAGTAAGTCTGCTCCAGGCCCGACAGTAAGTCCTTCAGCTATACCGAACATCACCCCATGCCTGCTTGGTCTGTCCCCTCTCCTGAACTTCACCCTTGCAATCGCCACCCTCGCCTCACATCTGTTGGAAATCGCTGGATGCTGCTCGGCATGCTCAGCGCACTGCTACCGTTATCGCGATCGTTATCGCTCTCATTGTTCGTTCGCCGATACAAAGTCGCCGGATAGTCGTTTCCGGAAAGCCGTCGCCCGAAACCGTCGTTCGCTGTTGCCGGAACGAAGCCCTTGCCGCTGGGGGCACCGGACGGGTAGCGGGGGTATCGGGAGGATACTGGAAGAGCCGGGAAGAAGGCGGAGGGTCGGATGTGCGAAGGCAATAGAGAACGGGAGTTCTTTCGGGGGGTCTGTGCGTCTGGCAGAAGGCGGCGGGCTGAATGCGCGGTGGCTGGACAGTGGGAGCTCGTCGAGAAGTATGTCTTTCATTTGCTAGTACGGGGGTGCAAAAGGGAAATGAAGGCGTAGGTTGGAGAGACTGGATATGTGTGGTGATGGTTAGAAGGATAGGAGGATGGCTTCATTATGGTTTTATATACTCCTGTCTTTTCCATTAGTTCCAGTTTAAGTGCGAAACTGAGATCTTCCTTCCTCACCTAAAAGCTCTTTGCCTTGTGATCATGTTTCTATCGCCTCGCCTCCTCCGTTGCCGGATTTTCACTGCTGCAGTCCCGCTTTCTTTTTGAAAAACATCACCCTACCCCCTTCCGAAATTATGTTGCCCTTTCTCCCACCTTTCCTATTATCCACAGTCAAGTTCAATGTCCCTCTCCACTGTTATTGCAGAGCATTTACTTCCCCATTTCCCATTCCTTCACTTTTTTCCCCTTGAAAGCCACTCCCCAATATATACCCTATGCACCTTACCAGCATTCCCATCATAGTTTCTCCTTTTCCTCCTCATTTACACTAGAGTATTTCACGCACTGAACATTTTCCCTTAGGACATGGTGAGAGGGGGAAGCAAACAGTTCACCTTTGCCAAAAAAACCCCATGGGTCCAATAACAGCCCACTAGCAACGCACAAAACCCGCCTGCCACGCCCCCGAATACCGTCCAGTAAAAGCCATCCCTTCCCCGAGAGTGCCGCAGAGATTCGTACCACCGCCAAAATGCAAGCCCGTATGTAAGCACTCCTCCCCAGCACTGCCAATGCGAGATTCGAAACCTGTATACCACTCATAAATCAACGGCAAATTGGCGAAGCCTATGTAGATCAACTTCCGCAAACACAGTAACTTAACTAAGATACAGTGCAGTACCCGGCTCACGAATCAAAGCTGGATCTAGTGACATGAGTTTTGCCCAGCGTGGGCATCTGAGAGAAGCTCTCCTGTTAGAATGGGCCTAATCTACCTGCTGCAGTTTTATCTACGGGAGGGGGATACGAGAATGGTTGATTGGTGACTCATAGATAATCACTCGGTCACGTTTTCTGGTACGTCGCCCGGAGCATGCGGCTAGGATGGTTTGTATCGTTGTATTGTATTGTATTGTAGGTGGTTACCATGACTATTCCGTCATCTACAGGCGGGAAAGAAAAATGCAAGAAAATTTAGCGCTATGTAGAATAGTAGCTATCATCTTTAGAGGAAATGAAGCAACCTCCCATCAAATATCCTAACAAACGCTTCCCCACCACAGTCCATAAATCAACAAGCACCTTGAGAAGCAAAAAAATAAGCTAAAAAATCTAGCACTGACCTCCGCAGGCTATGCAGTATGTGTAATATAACTTATCACCCAGTACACCTCTCACAAGGCTCCAGCCACCTCAACCCAACCCCCTCCATAACCCTCCTCTCAGCCTCAACCATCTTCTCACCAACTCTCCACGTGCCATCAATCTTTGCGACCCTCCTCCCAGTAACCCTCTCGAACACACCCTCACTAGTGAACTTCCATCCGCGCTCTTTATCGCACCAAAGCCTCAAATCCCGCTCGAATGTCGTCCCGCCGGTCCAGCCCAGGAGTGCGGAGCCAACGCTTACCGGCGGGGCGAGAATTATGTCCACTCTGCGGTGCAGGCCGGAGGTTGGCGCGAGGAATACTACGAGGGCTTTCTCGAGGGAGTCGAAGCCGTATCGGTGGGCGTTTACGGTTGTCGTGTTGTTGAGTTCCCGGCCGAGGTGTAGGGTATGCGTTATATGCCCGCTTGCCTCGAGTTCCGAAACGAGCTCTTTCACGACGCCACCAGTGGCCATGGAGTGTGTTGTGTGCGACAAAAGGATGTCCACGTCGTGGACCTCCATCTTGCCGCGGCGGTATCCGCCAACAATAGTATATTCCATTCCCGCCCGGAGCTTGCCAGCGGCCTTTCCAACGATCGCGGCAATCTCCCTCGCTTCATTCCTTGATATCGGACTTTGAAATTCATCGAAATACTTGACACCAATTTGCTGCGCGCGGGTAAGTTGGCCCCACCCATGATCTACTAGGTCCTCTAGTGTCTTCCACTCCTTGTCGTAGAAGAACTCTCGAGCGCCGGCCGGACCAACGCCCCAGATTGAGGAGAAGAGTTTGAGGGTGTTGAAGGATGGGGACTTTTCCAGTTCCCGGACGACGGCCAAGCTGCGGTCCGGGGAGGTCATGTACTCTTGGAAAAGAGCAGAGGATTTCCCGTCGCAGCCGGGAAGAAGAGAGACTTCTGAGGGGGAGATTAGCGGGTATGGATAGGCTTGGAGAGTAGCGATTGTAGTCGAGTAGGCGCGGATGCCGACGCCGTCGGAGGTTAGGATCCGTGAGAGTTTTATAGTGTCCAGGAGAGAGATAAATTCGGCGTTAGGGGAGATGAGGGGGGTAGGGCGGCAGCAGGAGTATTTGTTCTAAAATAGGTTAGTGGACGACGACGGCGCGGAGGATACGTGCAGAACGGTGAACAAACGTGTTGTTGTATCCAGTCGGGCATCTCCTTTAGTAATCTAGGTCTACCCCTCGAGACAACCTTTTCCCGCCCCTCTTCATACTCTGGTGTGCTCTGCCTTGTCCTATTCTTGGAGCCCGGTTTTGATATCGCCATCAACTCATTAATCCCCTTTCTCTGTCTCCCGGTCGCATACAAGAGCTCCATATCCTGAAGCTTCCGAATATCATCACGTGTATCATGCGCTTTCTCTTCCCTATACCGAACCTGATCACGTCTAGCTCTCTCCAATATCCCCTCCCTAAGCTGCCGGTCCGCCGCATCCTTCTCCAAAGCACTCTTCTGCTCCTCATTCCGTTCGGGAGAGGATACCATCGACGACCGCTTCGACGGTTGCACATAGCCAGTAAATACAATATACTCATCAATAGGGAGAAGTTTCGAACTCTCATACGATTCCGTGAACCACTTGAGTTTCACAACCCTAACCTTTTTGGTGTCGGGAGACATCTTTGAAGAAACGCTTAGTCCGCGTCCACGAAGCTCAAATTCACAGCGCTTGGGCATGTTGATGTCCCCGAGAAACAGGCTAGCATCAGCAGGGCTGCTAGTCAATGGACAATTGCAGGACCGAAGCTGGCTCGAGATCTCATTGGCTTTCGGCTGGGCTAGTCGGGTCGGGAGGAGGAATGTCGGCGGGAGGTGGGAGAGGTTAAGAGGCGTGGAAGACATGGTGACGCGAATGTTCAGACGAAAGCTAGGAGTTCAACTGATGGGGAGGACGTTGGAAACCGGTAACAACAGGAAGGGGAGAAAAGAGGGGAAAACAGACTGGGGGGATAATAAGAGTAATAACGTTGATTCTTACTGTTTGGGTTAGTGATAGTACGGCACTTCTCTTGGGTGAGTGGACCGCGCGGGATGTGATATGAGGCGCCAGCGTGCCCCAGGTTTGAGCAGGCCCCATACGGACATCACGATACCGCCAGTGCAAGTAGAAAATACCAACTCTAGCAGTGCACAGACCATTGCGAGGGAGGGAGGGAGGAGGGGAGGAAAGACAAGGTCGGTAATGCCGGTGGGGGCGGTCAGAGCCAATGATGAAGGCAGGATCAAGGGTTGCGGATTGGTCGGGTCGGTTATCGTTAGTTTTACTCGAGTACATGATCGCAGTGCATACAGTACGGCAACCCGGGATCGTGTCGTGCTGTGGCAAGAGAATGGGAGGAGAGGAAATAAATAAAAACAAGCGAATTGAAGGATTTTGATGCTCCAGAATTTGTTTTACAAGTGATGTTGTTGGCTGAATGTACTGTACATATCATACCGGTACCGAAAAGATACCGTACATAGAATGCTGTGTGCAGTACTCGTATGGGGGGGTTACGATAATTTACTCTTTTCATTCACAGACCAGAAGTGCTCTGAATTGAACCCTAGACCCTAACACTCAAGTAGACAAGGGCTTTTGCCCAGGATTCCCAATATCTTGTGCACACCTTGAGCAGCAAGGTCTGTTGCTGGCTGCTTAACTCAGCTCACGATACTAATACTATATCCCTGAGCCTCTACCTATAACTTATTGTACAGTACTTGTGCGGTTCATCTCCAAGGTCACTTGGCACTGGCAGACCCAGCTGCACCGAACGTACTTTACTTACTATAGCGCTGGCGTGAAAGCCATCTCCAGTGCCGGAGATTTCAGACCACATCTGCAATATTTACAAAGTCGGTAGACAGGCATCTGGATCATGCTTTCAGCGTATCGCACTTGTGCAGGGACCGTTGGCGTCTTGATCCTCCTGACTGCCAACTGCTGACCATGCCGGCATCGCTCCTTTCTTCCGCTTTCACGATTCAATGCCCCTTTTTCGCGAACGATACGAACAAACAAAGACTTTACTAGTGAGAGAAACTGCACACGGAGGGAAGCCTCCCATTTGACTATAACTCGCGATATTTGGAGCATTGGTGGTGGTGGTGGTGTATCGGTATGCGGCAAACGTCGAAAGATTCGTTGCCCAACCCCAGTTGCTTGATCTCCCGAAACCCTCACCTCCGTACCCCTAACCCTCACTCATCCACACCCGGCCACGCTCACCCCCCCCCCCTTCCTTTCTTTCCCGCGCTGAGAGCCTGAGATCCACAAGTTAGAACACCACCCCATATCATCAATCGCTCTGCGGTCGCGTCACTCTCGCACTATCATCCCTATTGAAACTCAATAATCACTGTCCGCTTCCAAATCGCGATGGCCCGCTCTTCCCGCCCTCTCGCGGAGGACGAGGACGAGCAACACTCATCGTCGGAAAATGCCTTGCAATTTCACGAGCCGCTCTCATGGAAAGCTGGCAAGCCTATTCCCACTGGTACTCTCATAACCCGTCTCAAGGCACTTTCTAAGGAACTTGTCGCGCTTGAGCAGGAGGCTGTGGATCGCGATAGTTTGGCAACCCCGGCCAAAGAACTGGTGTCAGTTGGCTTGTTACAACACAAAGATAATGGCGTCAAGGCCTACACCGCTTGCTGTTTGGCAGATATGCTGAGACTTCATGCGCCGGATGCACCTTACACCGCAGTTCAACTCAGAGTTAGTACCGCTTCTTCCCCGCGCTGTTGGCCTCCACTTCTACGCGCGCGATTGTTTGCCTCGATTGTTTTGAGGAAATTCTTGTTTTACTCATTTTTGACTGAAACGTCCTCGTCACGTGTAGGATATCTTCGAGCTCTTCGTACGACAGTTAAAAGGACTCGCGGATGCTGAAAATCCATACTACCAACAATATCTCTACCTTCTCGAATCACTAGCGTCCGTAAAGTCCGTTGTTTTGATATCCGATATTCCCAATGGTGAGGCCATCACTCTAAAGATTTTCACCACCTTTTTCGACCTAGCAAAACCAGGTGGGCCCAAAAATGTAGAGTACCAAATGACCGACATCCTCATCCAACTCATAGAGGAGTGCAATTCTCTCCCGACGGAAGTTGTGGATATAATTGTTGCACAGTTCTTCCGGGTCAATCAAACGGCTCTGCAGAACTTGGTTGGCAAAAAAGCGAAGCCGGGTGTGCCGGACGCGAAGGACAAAGGTGCGGGGATGGCTTCAAAGGGAAAGGACGAAGACAAACAAATGAAACTTGTCAGCGCTTTACCGCCGCCCGCATACAACATGGCCAAGTCTATCTGTAATGCATCTGTCGATAAGATGGCACGCCACATCTGCCAGTATTTCTCTGAAGTCATTCTTGATGCCTCGCCTTCTTCAAGAGCACGCAAGGCCGCCGGTGGACGACACACATCAATGTCTCCGGCCTCTGACCTTGACGATCCGGACGCTGAGACCGCAAATCACGAGCCTTCGGCGGAAGACTTACATGAGCTACACAAAGCCCATCTCCTTGTGAAAGAACTCTGGAAAGCTTGCCCTGCAGTATTGCAGAATGTGATACCGCAGCTGGAACAAGAGCTTATGGCGGAGAATGCGGAGCTGCGAATACTAGCGACCGAGACAATTGGCGATATGGCACTGACAGGAAATTTCGGCAGCTCGGCGCCTGTCACATGGAAGGCGTGGATTAGTCGTGCCAATGATAGATCAAATGTTGTCAGATCCAAATGGGCTGAAGCGGCGATCAAAATTATCAAGGAACGCTCTGACCTTATGGCCGTGCAGCTTGTCGAACCTGTGGCGGGGAAGCTCAATGACCTTGATGATCGAGTGAGATTAACTGCATGCATTTCATTGGGCGAGCTCGATTATACAACCATCACAACCAAGCTAGGTGCAGATCTTTCCGCATTCAATACGTACGATACGGCAGCCGCGACTGGGACTTCTACTGGAAAAGCCAAGGGGAAATCCAAAGCTACCGAGGAAGAAACGTCGGGCTGGGGAAAGAAAATCCTGCACAATCTGGGTGAAAGGGTTAGGGATAAAAAGTTTTCAGTCAGATGGGAGGGAATGTTTTGTCTTGCCAGGATATGGAGTATGGCATATCCTGATATCCTCTCGGGTAACGAGGCTATTATGAATCAGCTTGGCTGGATTCCTAGTAAGATTCTGGATACATTCTACATCAATGACGCTGAAGTCAACGTCCTGTTGGATCATGTCCTCTTTGGCGTTCTGATTCCCGTCAACTATCCGCCGATTGAAAAATCGGAGATTAGGATTGCTGCCGATAAGCAGACCAACGGAAAGAGTAATGGAAAGGGGAAAGAAAGAGATGCCGCCGAAGTGGAAAAGGCGAAGGAGAAGGAGATACAAGAAGGTGATAAAATCCGCGTTCAGAGGTTATTGGTCTTGGTGAGAGGCCTTGACCCAAAGGCAAAGAAGGCTTTGTTTGCGGTTCCATTGAGACAAATCTCGTATGCTAAAGTCATGGATGTGTTTTTGAAATCTTGTGAGGATTATAACGTAAGATTTCTTCCCTTATCTCTCTGTCGGGTTGCTAACACGTCACAGGGTGGCATAATTGATGATGGCATTGAAGAAGATCTCGTTAAGAAGGCACTTCATAAGTTTATCGAATGGTTATCCCAAAAGCTCCCTGACACCCCCAAAGCCAAGGAGAATCTGATGAAGTTCGCAAAACTTCATGACCGCCGCTGTTACCAACTAATCAGATTCTGTTTCAGCCCTGACAGTGACTACAGAACAGTAGTTAAAGCGCTCAAAGAGATCAAGAAGAGGATTACTGAAGGACCTGGATCCGCAATGACCATTATGGAGACCTTGACCCCTTTGTTATATAGAGTCAGTCAACTGATTTACAACAAGAGTCACGTGCCGCACATTGTGGAGTTTTCTAGGACGGATGAGTACTCACTTGGAGCCGTAGCACATGAGGTTCTGAAGGTATTTATACCGATGGCGGAAAGGTTTAGGTATTCGCTTATTTTCGATTAGGAAATGTCATCTTCAAATCCCGCTGTATTCAAAGCAAATGTTAAAGCTCTCTCCGATCTCCTCCAAGAACAATCCTTGTCCAAGAATCATGGTGCGGCAGACTCCGGCGCAGTGGATACGCTAAAAGCCTGCGCCGGCTTCGCTAAATCTTATCCCAAAGACATGCCCCAGGAGCGCAAGCTCTTGGATGCGCTAGTCAATTTCTCGTTGACCGGGAAGCCACCTGCGGCAGCTAAGCATGCGGTATCCATTCTGATGTATTCCGCAAATCGGAAGGTCATGTATGCTTCCGATTTGCTTAGGGCGTGCGTCAGGAACCCCAAGTTTGGAGAAGAGCACTTCTTAGCAAAACTGGCTTGTCTTTCGCAGTTGGTGCTCCTAGCACCTGAGCAATGTGAAGATGAATCCAAGGCGATCACTACTATTGCCAAAGATGTGTTATTCAAAGTGAGAACCCCGGCGACAGAAGAGGATCAGGAGAGTTCAAAGGAGTGGGTCGATGACGAGCTTCTTGATGATGAGTGCAAAGCAAAATTGCTTGCCCTCAGGATTTTAGTCAACAGACTTAGGGCTAA
This sequence comes from Tuber umbilicatum, assembly GCA_003313605.1. Taxonomy (NCBI): domain Eukaryota; kingdom Fungi; phylum Ascomycota; class Pezizomycetes; order Pezizales; family Tuberaceae; genus Tuber; species Tuber umbilicatum. The sequence continues at coordinate 71,410 of QLOI01000449.1, read as the reverse complement.
AGCTGAGGCCGGGGCCGGTGCCGGGGTCGGGGCTGGAGCCGGTGCTACATTGGAGAGTGTCATGACATTGCTTATCAAATTGGTGAATAATGAGGGAGAGCTATTTTCAGAGAAGAACACACCGTTTGTCTCCCGATCCCCCTCGCCCAGTGAGAATTTACACTAACTCTGAATCCACAGGCGGTCGCATCAATCCCGCCTCCGATTACATGCAGCTCAGTCATTATTGAAGTTGTCTAACCATAAACCTTACGAGGAGCTCATCACACCACTTGACTTTAACAGATTAGCTTGTGTTGCCCAAGACAATTGCTTCGAAGTTCGCAATGGCTTCGTTAGCAAGGTTAAAAAATATCTCGGCACAAACAGGCTCACGCCTAGGTACTACACAATCTTATTTCTCATGGCATATGAACCTGTTATAGAGGCCAAAAACGAGACAACCACCTGGATAAAGGCTCGCATGGCGCACATGAGATCGATAAACAACACGATGGAAATTGTGTTCGCTAGGCTTCTAAGCTTACTTGCCCACCACCCGGACTTTGGCACAATGATAGACGACCTCGCAGATTTTGCAAAGTAAGTTTTCCCATACCCTTTTTTTTTTTCCACCCCGCATTTTTTTTTCCGCCCTCCGTTATTCCTCGATCTACCAAGCCATGTATCCGGAGTGGAAGTGAACCTCCTCATCGCTTTCCCAATTTACGACGAAGCCTAGGGGAGAAACAAAATGCCGGGGATAGAAATTTTCGAAAACAAGGAACAGAGACAGACGGAGCTGATGAAAGTGTGCGTGCGTGGTTCTGCAGATTCATCCTCTTCTACCTAAAGTCTGTGGCGACCGAAGAAAACCTCAGTCTGATATATCACATCGCCCAACGCGTCAAGCAATTCCGCGATGGGCTAAGCAGAGACAACAGTGAGAACCTCTACTACGTCTCCGAACTGGCTCAAGCGGTCGTACGCCGATACGCCGACTTCCACCACTGGAACATCCAGACATGGCCGGGCAAGATCCTCCTCCCGATAAAACTCTTCGCACCGATGGCCAGCGAAGAAATGAGCCGCGACATCGCGACGAAAACTTTCCTCCCGGCGGGAATAGATATCAAGTTGGACAGCTTGATCAAGCCTAGATCTGCTGGTCGACAGGGGAAGAAGCGCAAGTCTGAACCCGCAGCCCCCTCAAACCGAACCCCCTCCACCACTCCCGCGAGAAAGCGCTCCAGAACCTCCCCATCGGTAGTAGCCATCCCTGCAACCACTTCCAAAGAAAGATCAGCAGCAGAGAAACGCAAACCCGGTCGCCCGCCGAAAACGCCAAAACAGAAGAAGCGCCCTTCGGCGGATATATCCGCGTCAGAACGCAGGCGTAGCGGAAGAGCCACTAAAAACGTTAAGTACGTAGAGGACGACGGGACGAGTGATAGCGAAGAGGAAGTCTCTCTCAACGACGACTCCGAAAGTGACGTTGAGATGGAGGATGGCGATGAGGTTTCGGATAAGGAAGATTCACCCCAAGCGCCTGGTGTCGAAGCTGATGATGAGGCGGCGCCGGAGGAAGGGGCAGAAGTACAGGAGGAAGCAGAACAGCCAAAGAGAACGGCGCGTAGCGTCGGCCGACCGAAGAAGGATACCGTTGTGGCCGTTTCCTCTGGAAGACCAAAGCGGAAGGGCGCAACTGCTACTACTACTACTGCTAGCGCAAATGGCGGAAGGAAGAAGGCCACGGTACCCGCCAAGAATAAAAAAGCGGAGGCGAAGAAACGCGTTCAAGAGGAGGACGACGATAGCTCAGAGCTGTCAGATCCACCGTCGGAGTTGAATTAGCTCGCTTTATCCGTATTTTCTTTCTCTTTATTTTTTCTTTCATGGGATGTCCCCTGTAGCAGTGATAGGATGGTGCAGAGCAGAAAAAAGGAGATCTACTCGAGTATAGTAATGAAAAGAAATGACTGATCCTTGGCCATGAACGGGTTGGTGGTTTTGTGATTGGAGGGGTGGTTCGTTTTGTTTTTTCTCCTCCTCTTAGTTAGTTACCTTATCCCCTCGACTAACTGAGTTAGTTTTCTTTTGTGCTGTTTTGATGGGTGGGTGTATTGTACATGTTCCAGACTGTGTTTGTGCCGAATTCATGATTGGTGTATTAGCCTCGGCTACCATACTCTTTACTTCAATCAGGTTGCCTTACGAAAAGATAGTCCATCCGTGAGCTCAATTGGGAGGGGGTTAAATTTCGTTTTCTATCTTTTGTTGTGACCCGTTCAGGTTTTGCCTCCCTGCATTCTTTTTATCGCGTTGGATGCGTGGGACGGGGTCACGATTTATCACTCGCGGAATGTGAACCTTGTGAGTGATGTTTAAGTCGATCGGCAGCCAGTTCGGCCCTAGTAGCCGGTGCCCTCGAGGTACATACTGTCGCGGGGTCCTTTATCCACTTGGCCCCCTCGGAAATCTTACGATATCGTACACACCAAAACCTGCCGGCCATATAGCCCGCCGAGGGAACCCACCGCCGATCAGTTATCCGGACTCCATTAGTTTCGGTTACAAGTGGTATCGCAAATTCCCGGGGGTATTCCTACAGATCCTAGCGACGAGCCTTTCCCCTTTTTCGGAATTGGCGTCAAGTCCGGATTTTGTCAGTCATTTGATGGGCGGATTTATAGACCATGCCTAGTAACCCCCACAAACTTTTTGCTCTCCATACAAGAAATCTCGCGAATCCCCCGTCCTATAACTAAAGCACCCAGGCACCCCCAACAGTTTCCTCATAGCGGGTGAGAGGCCGTTCATGTAAGCCCCCAACTGAGATTTATGCTGCCGTCTTCTTGAGTGTGGAGACCACGTATGCGACGCGGGACAGTCTTTCAGAGATAATTGGCGCTAGTGATAAGTTGAGGTTTCCTATGGCTAAGACATTATATCCGGGGACAGTAAGGGTGGTAAGGTGTTTGTAGTAGATGCCCAACTATACCATCTTTTTCGTCGAAGTCCGCAATTATGAGTAGGAATGTGGTAATCTCCTAGGATACACTGGTTTTGCGGTAAGAGTAGCAGCGTCTGTATCTGGGTTGTGTTGGAGGTGTAGTGTGCTCCTGCTGCTTTTCCTTCCAGGATCTCAGTGGAAGATCATTCCGGGAGTAGGTATGCCACTTGGATGGAAGATCCGTCAGCGGTGATCTTCGTGGAATATGACGGACAGAAGACCACTTCCCCGGCAGCAATCCGAGCTACTATAAAAATATCCAGACCCTTGTTGGCAGAGTGAGCCGTTTCGTTGGTAAACGACCAATTCTATCTATCCGTGATCTAGGGGCTCTTAGATGGAAGGATTGACTCCGCGCCATGTGCACCCATGGCGTATTCATGACCCATATCAGACGGGAGGTTTTATATCAGCAAACCCTTATCCAGTAGTCGGGGGAGAGCGGTGGACTGGACATGGTACTCCACGATAGTGGTGCGGAGAACCCGGACGCCCTTCCGGCGGAGCGTGTTTGTCCATGGGATCTGTGGGATTAGACGAGGTTGTAGGAAAAGTAAACGAAGGTATTAGTGAGGTAGAGATGTGCTGCCATGTAAATCGGCTTGGGTTGGGCAGGGAATTGACCTTGGGCAGGCTCGATCGGATGGCAGCTACCTTTATAGTAATGACAGCTCGGGGGGTGGTGAATTGGTGGAGATGGTGGTGCTGCTCTTGTTAGGGGATGAGTAGGAAGTAGGGAAGTGAGCAGCAGTGGTGGGCACTGGAGGAGCGGCACGTTTGAGATGTTAGAGGCTGGGATTTTGATGTCCTCAAGTAGCCAGTCTGCGAGCTCTAGTATCATGTCAATGTAGATGTAGTCTGTTGGGCTTGAAGTTTTGTTTGTGTTTTGAAGGCCAAGGTATTCTCATTGGGAGAGGCCCCTCTGGTAGGCCAGGAGAACTATAATGTATTATTGAGGGCTTCATATCACCGTTATAGGCCTTTCTCGGTGCCCAGCTGGATCCATAAGCTATCCGTGAGGTCTTGCTAGTACCCCGCACTCCACTTATCACAAACTATTTACGGATCACAGCGTCAGCCGTTGATGAGACGTAAAGACAAAGAAGAAAAGATTGCGATGCGGTACCAGCCAGCTGGAAATGAGCGGAAGCCTTTGTTCTGAGCTTGCCTAACAACCTCAACATCTTGGGGGTACTTGGATTATTATGATGTAGTGAAAAAGGAAGAAAACTCAGATAATGGGGAATATCATCAGGACCCTGGAGCTTACCCTCCTACTAAGGTCTATCACATTTCAGTTTCTGTTTGCCTTGACCGAGTGCTAAAATAGAATCGCCCTGCCGTTTTTTCCCCACTTATTGAGAAAGATGAAATTCACATCCTAGAGTGACTTCCAACTACACTACGAAACTATCACTCAATAGAAGTACAGAATGAAATATTTGACCGTAAAAATTGTATGATATGTATATCAGGAAAGTCTTGAATTCAGCAGCACTTAGTATTAGTTTATCAAAGTAAACCGGTTTGACGTTTTACATCGGAGTTTAGTGATGGGAACGAGGGGCTATCAGGGTGGAATGCTCTCAGTGATCTGTATTTGCAGATACTGAAAGAACTCGTGAAATTCACTACCACTGGTCATGCTGTAGTAATCTCCAGATTCGGAGACAAAACACCTAGAGAAGGAATAGCATTTACCTAACCCTGGGCCACTTGAGCAAGCTGAATCTGTGGGACCCTGCTAGCTGGTGGCGGAATATTCTTTACTCGTCATTGCTAAATAACCCCCCCCCCCCCACCAGTATCACACTGGGGAGTATTTTCCTGTAACCCGGGCGAGGTATTCGGCTTACGTGAGGATTCTTGGTGACGGCATGCAAGAATAAATAAGTAGTAATCCCATCAGCTTGCTTGAGAAGTCCTTCAATCTCCTCTCCCCCCTCATCCATCAACCGTATAATGCAATACTACACTCTTCCAAACAGTGTCGCACTTTATTCTGAGAGCAAAGCTGCATCTCACAGTGGTCTGCCGGACTACCCGTTACCTCGAACCTTCCGTTGCCGGACTCGTCCTCGCGGAGGGGAAGCCTGGGCCGGAGCTGGAGCCAGTGCAGACTAGTCAAAACCATCCATCAATACCCGCCTATTGCCTTGGCTTCCACCTATGCCGCCTAGAGGATAGCTCAGTGGAGGTCACACAGGTCGGGAATGAACTTTATGCTGTTATGATCGCTTTGGTGTTAACTGTTTGGAAAGATCTTAGTGGTGCCCATTACAGGGCCCCGTTCCTGACAAACAGGGCGCCAAGAACAGATTATCAACTTCAGATTAAAAAAAGAATCCTTCAAATCAGACCAGAAATGACGGAGTTAGAGTGATTTGTTGTCAAACTTCAAAGAGATCTATCTTGATCAATTATGGTCCGATTTGGATGATTTCTTTCCCAGTTAATCAGAATAACCCAAGTTAATTTTGCCCCCGCTCCCGAGAAACGAAGCCCCGTAACGAAGCCTAGACCTTAGAGAGATCAAAGTCACCATCAACGAGATTGGAGGCAGCATGAAAGAGGCCAACAAAACACTGGCAGGCAACATCAAAGATACCAATCCGAAACTAGAAGCGCTAACACCATAAAGTGGCAGATAGGGCTAGCCCTGATGGCGGTCGTCGGTGGTAGAGGGGGAGTAAGTGATGCCATAGTTCAAAACTGCACTATTAAGCCCATCATTACTAAAGTACTAGGCCACTATAGTTACCAGTTTTTTTTGCGAAGGATAAGTTACTTGGTCCCTAGTAGCCAGCGGATATAGATCAGGGTTTTCTTATTTCGCTTGATTCTTCTTTCATTTTTTTTTTACGGGTTTCCTGCGCCTTTATCCTCCTTTTTCTTTCTTCCACCCCCCTGCTACTTTCCCCTCGTCAATTGTCCCTGCGCTTTTCTCCTCCTTCCATTTCTTTTCTTTATACTTATTAGTTAATCCAGTTTGCCCAACTGAGTTCAACAACCATTGCTTGTGTGGAGTTTTTGTGAAACACTTTCCATCAATGACTGCAGTCGCACCTCACTATCATGGATATCTTTATATAAGAAGCCTTGCTGGTGCGAATGAATCCTCTCAGAATTCACATCCCTGTTCCCATCTGCTCTCATACCAATTACCCTCGCTATAAGGAATTCCTTCCAAAACCTTCCTATAATGAACCAAACATCTGGAACTCTTGGCGTTCGTTCTAACGGGGTGCGTCTGCATTAACCTCCTACATGTGCCCGAGCAGGTCCTAATTATGGAACAACCACTTCCGAGCCAAACTCTGAGAAAGGTTACTGGTTAGTTGCAGTATCATACTTTATGAATTGGGGATACAGTGTCATCATCATATCGTACCATATCGTGACCATAGCACATCAGCGCTCCTGAATATCGAAATATGTCCAAGAGGTTAGTCATCCCGAGCCTCTTCGCACCCCCGCGAAGTACCAGTTGGGTGGAGAAAGCACTCTTTGGGGAACCCGCAGAACCCCCCTAGTGAAAACCCTCCAACCGTCAGCACATCCAGAACACAGTTTCTTCGGGAAGCTAACCTTGCAACTCTCTTGAAAACAACTAGCATACACAACAGGACTAATTGCAAATCTCTACACTACCGGAAACCACCAACATCATTGGCCTTCCCTGAACCCTGCAAAAGCACCACCAGTGGGACAACATCACAGACGATCACTCGCGATCCCCTTCAATATCCCCCCTGTAAGATGGATACGAGACGAAGTGAAAAGCAAGAACCCTGGTATTACTAATGAAGGGCCTCCCCATATATGCAGATATCGGAGAGCCCGAATAAAAACAAACATGAAACGAGAGAAAGAATCTCTCCAGAAGCGGCTGAAGACAACCCAAAAGAAAACGACCTGAAGATCAGCACTGGACATGACTATCGCGGACTCCCGAGAGCCTAGTGGCATCGCCGCGCCCAGCAGATGGTGGAGGTTTTCGTAACCTCGAACACCCCTATACCCAAATCTCACAAGGCAAACTAGGACCACATCGATACCAAACCCCCTCTAATTATCTTCCAGAAACCCTATCCGTAGGTTCAAATCTCAGTCTTACTTAAACCCCTACTGTAGGCCTACTCGTATTCTACCCCCTTCACTCACTTAATTGTGCTCGAGTTCGGGTATCCCTTGGTGTCGATCAAACGCGCGGGTGCAACCTGATTTTAGGAATACGAGATTTAGAACATGTTTACCCCTTCTATCCCTCGCGTGTGAGGTGCGAATTTTGTCTTTGTGCAACACCAGATGTGCTCTGTTGAGGTGGTACAGGACTTTCCGAAGGGCGCTTATAGGCATACCGGTACTGGTACAGCGGCGGTCCCGGTACCTGCATGTTAACTTATCGGGAGCGCTCACCGTTTATACGAGGGAGGCGGAGGGAATAGATAGAATTGTGCGAAGGGATTGAAGGCGACTTCTTGAGAAATCGTGTGAAGGTTCAGCGAAGCGGCCTCCTGATTCGTATTGAAGGAAAAGGCGGGTTCAGTATGAGTCTACCAAAACCACCCGCCGATATTTGCCAAGCCTCGCTAGGGGTACTGCCTCGCTGAGCTCTCACATGGTCAATTTGGCTCCCGAATTTGCGGGGTGAGATTGGTATAGGCAAGGGAATTAGGAGTATAAAGAGCTGGTGATTGCGCTCGTGGGCTTCGATATCCTTCTACCATTCGACAATTCAACCGTTTGGTCCCACTCTCGTTCATTCGCTCGTTTTCCTTTATTCCTTCGTTAGTCGATAAGCAACACATTCATTCACTCCTTCACCCATACAGATCTGAGCAAGAGCAGCAAAGCAAGAAGTACTCAGAGCAGGCAAAATAAGCACCATGAAGTCCATCGGAGCATTCACACTCATTCTTTCCTTAGCAGCGGCGGCTGGAGCATCTCCCGTTGACCAAATTTTCGAAAGAGCTGTTGGAGATAAGTGCTCTGCCCCTGAGGGTAGCGGGACCTGTCAGAGCACTTCGAAATGTGAGCACGATAGTTGAAACCTTGTCGCGTGTGCGGATATCAACATTGACACAATCGCAGGCAAGGGGATATCTTACCCCCAGTCATTGTGCCCGAATGATCCTGACGACGTACAAGTACTTAATCCCCCCACAATATTGAAGCCGGGGTAATATAGTTGCTGATATACACAAAGTGCTGCGTCGAAATCCCTTGCACAGTTTCTGCGGGTACCGGCTTCTGCCGTAGTCTCTCCAACAACGGCTGTTCCGACGGCAAATTCCACCCCGGCACAGCACCTGTACCTCCCCTCCACCTCCCCTCCCCCAGACATTCCATTCCAAACTAACCCCACCCCTAGCCCTGGCCCTGCCCGGGCGGCGACGACATACAATGCTGCGTCAAATCCACCGAAACCCCCCCTCTCACCACTGGAGGCGACGTCGGGGCCAAAATCCTCGAGAAAGCCCTCACCGCCGCCGGCACACCCTACGCATGGGGCGGTGGGTCCTGCAAAGGTCCATCCAAAGATCAGCCACCCTACCAGCACGGCGAGGTCGGCTACGACTGTTCCGGACTTCTCTGCTGGGCCGTATGTCAAGTCACCGGCCGCGACCTCTTCAAAGCTGGCCTCAGAGTGACGCATAGCATGTACTGCGCGAGCGATGCGACGCTTGCCGCAAACGGGATGAAGAAGGTAGATTATGACCAAAGGAAGGCCGGTGATGCGGTTTTCTTCGGCGATGAGTGCAGTTGCGCGGCCGGGAAGAGGGATACTATTCACCATGTCGGGATTATGATGTGAGTTTTCTTGAAGGGCGGAATTTTCATGGGTTGAAGGCTAATGTTTGGGGGATTAGGGACTCGGGGACGAGGATGTGGAACGCACCCAACGATAGGATCAATAAGGTTATCGAGTCGAATATCGCGAAGTTTGGGGAGAAGCCGTGTAAGTGGGTTGTTAGGTTTTCTTGAGATTAGGCAAGTTCATAGTATCTCACTCGGGTTGCTGTCCAAGGCTTGGCTGTTCGTTGAAGGATAATAGAATGACTTTTATCTCTTTTCTCTTCTGTTTTTTTTTTAAGTCTACGAATAAATATTGAGCTTGGTCATTAAATCTTGTCAGTGCCGTGCAATTATGGGGATGTGACCTTATCTCCGATAGAATTATGTCATCATTCGTGGTCATCAGCCCCTCTCGGACAGTTAGATGCCCGACTGCAAACTGCACAATTTGCAAAACCGTAACTGCTCAAGGACCAGCGACTGCACGTCTCCCCAGAACCAGTGCCCCAATTGAAACACACGGACCCTTAACCAAGCCCGTTCCGATACCGCCCAACGAGACCGCGACACGACAGACGTCAAAAATTCAGGTAAATATCATTGGTGAACCTTACTGCCGAAATTTTGCGCAGGTGTTCAAGTTTTTTCCGGTCCTCCTCATTCCTAACTATGAGAATGGCAACACAAGGTAGAAGGCGGCAGGCAATAGCGGCACTCATCTCCTTGGTGTCGGATTCTTCTGCAATTACTGCACAAAGCCGTATACGGGTACCGCACCGGGCTTCCAGTTTATGAGGCCAAGGTGAGTCGTGAGCGTAATCGCAGGCCTCGTTATATTACAAAACATACCGCGCCCTGAAACCCACTATCAGATTGTCGGCCAGCGGCAGCGCGTCCGCCCATAGGTTTTAGTCCGACATGAAATAACTGAGGATACAGATTAACGAGACCCAACACACATCAAGTGGAGCAATCTTAACTGCGTTGTGTAGGTAAACTTTAATCCTCCTTAGGGGCTTTTGCCTCCGGGTCTGGAGATTCTAGGGCTGGCGGAGATGGATCTCAAGAGCTGCTCGGTAGGGTACGAGCACTTCATCATGGCAGTGGGTTCAGAAGGATTTACAATTGTCAAAACGAGTGGATATTCCCCCCATGAGTAACGGAGTACTGCACGAAAAAAAGTGAGTACTTATCTTACCCTCCGGGGAGCTATTCCAAAGCTGATTATTTATTCCCTATGAGAGTCAAAGTGAAATGCCGATCCGCTGCTAGATTAAGGACCACTACCCGGCTGGAGATATCTTGGCCAAGGTATTTAGGAACGGAATTATATTACGCGGTATCTTAGCAAGGACGCACCGTTAATTTATGGTAAGCTGAAGCTTGAATGTTCCACTCCGCGGGAACAGCGCCAAGAGCTGGAAGGAACGAGAGTATAAAACATACAGCGAGAACTGGAACAACCGCTAGGCCGTTGGAGCTGCCTCTCCTAGTATGTAAGGTATGATTATACTATTCCCTTTTTATCTGTCTCAACTGGGGACCGTGTATTCTCCCGGCGATCCGAAGTGGGAAGCTCTGGATGCCCCAGAGCTATTCAGTACTCTGGGGGGGGTTACATTTAGGGTTTTGTTGTCATTCATCGTGGGTTTATCGTTGGCTGTGGTTAGTTTTAGCTGGTGAATGTCATGGGGGATGTGCACGGGGAAAAGGTTTCCCGGGGATATATAGAAGGTAACTATTGTACCACCTCCCCCTCCCCCGAAGGGAAGAAGGAACAATGACGAAGAAGCATTGAAGGACGAACAATGAACAACGAGAGCCGGCACCCGAGTGGATAGCCAATCGACCTGAGATCAGAGAACCTCCATCGTCGATTGCAGTCATCTCGACAAGTCTCAATTCCACTATCCTACTGAGGAGTAGATAGATCACTACTTGTTATAAGTAGAACAACCGATAGCAACCACCGCCGTCTTGGCCAACGATCCCGGAAGTGCCAAGTATCCAGAAAAGAACGCTGGAACTGAACTGACTCTGACGGTACGGTTATTTGTTTGTATAATTACTGGTTTATATGGATACCTCTGTGGGAATTATCGATGATCTCACCTTACCGGATGGTGCGTTGATTCCACCGGCACAGCGCCCTGTGATATCCTCCCTCCTGTGACTCTTGATAAGCTTGACAATAGCTCCGCATAAATGACCCGCAGACATGTTGTGTAACTAAAGAGGAACAGAAGGTACAAAAGGAGGTAGTGCTGCACCCAATTGAGACGGAGGCGATGCCGTCTATGCCTGTGTTGTCTATAATAATAAAGCTTGCCACTCTATGTTAGGAAGAGAAGACGCTGCAGTTTATATGGCAAACATTTGTATGCCAAGCCGCCTACAATACATATGATAGGAAGATGTCCATGAGGGAAACACCCTACCTGATACAGGACTATCCTCAACCTCACAGTGTCACACCGGTATGATAAATTTAGAGGAGTTCGTTTTGTGCTTTTTCTTACTAGCCGTTAGAAATAGTGTAAACCTATGTAACGATGTTGACGTTGTAATACATACTCCAAGATAGTGGTCTTTAGGCCGATACTTGTATGAGTTTAGTTCAATCTATATTTTTTTCTTTTTATTTGTCTCAGCCGAGGGCTAAAGGAAAATATTTTCGCTATCACATATTCTCTCCCCTTAATCCGAAGGGGGAAATTCTAGATGTCCCAGCCTCGCTCTCTGTTCTTAAGGTATGGCTACAGGACGAGGGTAAACTACAACAGCCTTCGTTACACGAATCAGGCATTATGCTCGGCCCTTTTGACGCCAGCCTCGTAAAGTGCAAGTATCCCCCGCCCTTCTTCAGTTCTGGGGGACACTGCCAGCCGCTTGCGCTCAATTCCTCGTTTATCGGTAGCATTTCAGACACGATGGGCGAAAAATTTACTCACTGTAGTGGTACTGTCAACAGCAATAATACAAACAGCTTCAACGAGATATCCATCATCTATAAGCCCGATTCTGAGAAAGCACAGATTCTCGCTTGGTTGTCCCCCTTAGAGCCCAGGAGTAGGCATGATGATGTCCGCGATCGCCGCGTCAAGGGCGTGGGTAATTGGCTCCTGCGAACCGAGGAGTTCCTGCAATGGCGCAAGGGCTCTTCGGCAAACACCCTGATCTGCTATGGGGACCCGGGGGTTGGGAAGACGTATATCAGGTAGGAGAGATATCATCTTCTAGGAGAGCAGCATCCTAATTGCTAACCAGCTCTTTAGTTCTCTGGTAATCGATACGTTGTGCGACGAGGAAGCCGGCGAAAACGTCGCCGTCGTCTGTCTGTACTGTGATTTCCTCTCCCAGAAGGAACAGTCCGCAACCAACATGATCGGGTCCATACTCAGGCAACTGGTGAATGGGCTTGAGGAATTTCCGGAAGAGCTAAAAAAGGCATTTCACAAGGAAAAATGGAACATCGGCGGCCGAAGTCTTGCGCTCCCCGACCTTTTGGGAATTTTAAAGCCGGTCCTTGGGTTATTTGAGAAGGTCTTTATCTGTGTTGACGCACTGGACGAGTTTCTGGCCGATAATCGACTCGGGTTCATTGAAGAACTGCGATGGATTCTGCAAGAGTCACCAGAGGTCCGGCTATTCCTCACGGGGAGGCCACATATTCGGGCAGAGGTTGAGAAACATCTCACAGAGTTCTCTTACAGCATGATAATACGATCAACAAGGGAGGATATCGTAATTTACCTGAAGGTGAAGTTGGGGAAGGACACGGTGCCCGATGCAATGAACAAGAGCCTGGAGGAGGAGATTATGAGGAGCCTGCCAGACGCAGTCGCCGAGATGTACGTAGGAGTAGCGACATACAAATTTAGGTTATTTGCTGACACTAGGATCAAGATTCCTGTTAGTCTCATTAAATATCGAGGCAATTCTGGGGGAAACAACTATCTCCGAGCGGAGGAAAAAGCTCCAGAGGATGACAAATGGTCAAGATCTTGGGGACGCGTACGGTGCAACACTGGAGCGCATAAAGGTCCAGAGAGGAAACAAATCGAGACTCGGAATGGCGATCCTCATGTGGATCTCTCATGCTGAGCGGCCTTTGCAAGTAGACGAACTCTGCCACGCCCTAGGTGTAGAGATAGGATCCAAAGATCTTGATCCTCATAACATCCCATCGATAGGGACGCTGCTAAATTGTTGCCTCGGACTTATCACCATCGATGCGACGGCTACAAGGGTCCGGTTAATACACTTCACACTTCAAGAATACCTCTTTTCCCATTCCAATATTTTCGAGAGCACCCACTCGTTGATGGCTGAAGCTTCCTTGACGTACCTAAACTTTTGGTGCGTCAAGCAACTCCCGCCAACTCTCTATAGTGCACCCCCAGAGATCCCGTTTCTCGATTATGCCGCCTGCTATTGGGGAAGCCACGCGAGAAGAGAAACCACGGAATGCGTCAAAGCACAAGCACTCGAACTCTTTGAAAAATACGATAAACATGTTTCGGCTACACTTCTCCTAGCAAAGACTTGGCGGTTGGTCAAGGGTTTACCCGAAGGATTTACAGCACTGCACTGCGTGGCATTCTTTGGCATTAGCGAAATCGGAATCCATTTAAGAGAGATAGGGAGGTGGAATATCAACGGGAAGGATAGCTTGGGAAATACACCACTTATATGGGCCACGAGAGGTGGCCATTTGGAAATGGCGAGACATTTGCTGGAATGGCCCGATGTCGATCCCGACATGTCTGGCGAGAGTGACGGTCGAACAGCCCTATCTCAGGCTGCCTATAATGGACACGAGGGGATAGTCAAATTGTTGATGGAGAGAGGGGGTGTGGACCCAAATTCGATAGACAATGACGGTCAAACACCGCTCTTGCTGGCCGCCGAGAATGGGCACGAAGGGGTTGTGACGCTCTTGCTGGAGAGGAAAGATATCATTCCCGACATGCCAGACCATGATGGACAAACCCCACTCTCACGGGCCTCTAGAAGCGGGCAAGAAGAGATAGTCAAGCTATTACTAGAGCGTAGAGACGTTCAGCCTGACGCAGCGGACAACAATGGTCAGACACCACTCTCATGGGCTGCTAGGCACGGACACGAGGGGGTGGTAAAACTACTTCTTGGTCGAGGAGATATCAGCCCAAACCAGGATGATAAGAGATATGGCCAAACACCACTTTTGTGGGCTTCGATGAATGGGTATGAGGGGGTAGTAAAGCTACTTCTAGAACGAAAGGATGTGCACCCTGAAACTGCGGACCTAGACGGCCAAACACCACTTCTGTGCGCTGCTAGGAATGGCCATCAAGAAGTCGTAGGGCTATTACTACAGCGCGAAGACGTTGACCCCAACAAGACAGACGAGGACGGCCGGACACCACTCTGGTGGGCTTCTCTACGTGGACGTGAGGGAGTGGTAAAGTTACTGCTAGAGCGAGAAGACGTAAACCCAGACACAGTAGACAATAATAGTCGAACACCCCTTTCATGGGCCATTAGACGTGCACACAAAGGAGTAGTCAAGCTATTACTCCAGCGGAGAGACGTGGACCCCAACTCGCTAGATGATCACGGCCAAACACCACTCACGCGAGCTTCTTGGAGGGGAAACGAGGAATTAGTCGAGCTTTTACTCGAACGAGAAGATCTAAACCCCAACCAGCCTGACACGGTATGCGGTCAAACCCCCCTTTCCTGGGCAGCGGAGAATGGCAACGAGGAGGTCGTGAGACTACTGCTAGAGTGCGACGATCTCAACCCCAATCATCCAGACACCGAGTACGGCCAAACGCCGCTCCTATGGGCCACGGAGAACGGACACGAGGAAGTAGTGAATCTGCTATTGCAGCGGAGAGATCTCAACCTGAACCAGTCCGATATAATATGTAACCGAACGCCACTCTCCCGAGCTGCTGAGAAAGGACACACAGGGATAGTGAAGCTTTTGTTAGCGCAGGATAGTACCAACCCGAATACCCCGGACAATGACGAGCGAACACCGCTCTGGTGGGCTTCTCTACGAGGACGTGAGGAGGTGGTAGAATTGCTTCTAGGAACAGGCGATGTCCACTCCGACACTCCAGATAATGACGGTCGAACACCACTATCATCAGCTGCAGCGAGTGGAAACGAAAGCGTCGTAAAACTGCTCCTCCAGCGGAAGGGCCTCAATCCCAACAAGCCCGACACAATCTGCCACCGAACACCGCTTTTACGTGCTGCCAAGCGCGGGCATGAAGGCGTAGTCAGGGCACTTCTATCCCGCGCAGACGTAAACCCAAACTGTGTAGACATTAACGGACTAACACCCCTCCTATGGGCCGTCCGCAGGTGTTACCCCCGTGTCGTCAAGCAACTACTATCCTCGGAATCCCTAAACCCTAACCACTCGGACCCAGAGCACCACCAAACACCACTGCTCTGTGCGGTCAAGCACGGCCACGAGGGGATCGTGAGACTGCTCCTGGAGAGGGAAGACCTCACACCTAATGTGCCGAACACTCATGGCCGGACTCCGCTTTGGTGGGCGGCAGTGCACGGGCTTCATGGAATCGTGAAGATGTTGCTGCGGAGGGGGGATGTCAGGTTTGACCTTGGAGACAGCACTGGGTGCGCACTGCTGTGGTGGGCGATTTTGTCGGGGAGGGAGGGGGTGGTCAAGGTTCTGCTTGGGCAGGTGATGCGGGAGTCACCAAATAGCCTGATGCAGTCTATGGATAGGCGACAGTCGCGCTTGTGAAAGAGTTTTTTTCGGCACAAAATCGAGATGTTGTACGAGTAACGAAACGCTGGGTGTGACGAGGAGGTATGGGATGCACTACTCTACTGGTAGCAGGCTGATCCCAACCAATCGCTCCGGATCGGGAATCGCCCATCTACCGGAACTCTGATCGGCAGTGAGCACCATCACCCTCACGCTTGGTCACTCGGTATCGTGTGCGGAGGGCCTCCACTGTGTGTCGGGCACTCACATTTTCCTCGCTCCTCCGGTCTTCCTATTATTTCCGGATGCCTCATTCCATAAAGATAATTCTTTCTACTTATCACTCCAGTCCTTCTGATATCTGTACCGTAAATACTGTAATATTTACAGTAATTAAGAATTTCACAAGGAAGTTACAAGTAGAGTTGCCAGCAGTTCGGAGCAAGGCCTTCTATATTTTCATTTTTATTTGACTCAACCGGGGCTGAAAGAGAACCCGAGACCTAACATGGCCCAAATTTTCGTAGTATCACTGTGTATCATAGGAGAAATAATATGGTGCCTGGTTGCCATAACTCATTTCAGACTACGGTAGATTTTGCCATGCTGTTTACACCGGCATCTCTTGCACGGATAACCAATACTCGTACTCCTACTTGGACCATCCACTGATACAGGTGCCGGTTCTACGAGTAGCACTCGAGGGCGCGTCAAGCCTGGCGACACCGATATTGGAACGGGGATTTTCGTACAACGCGTCGGACCGGGAGGCGGGTCCGGCCGGGTAGCGAATCGGTTAAAAATTGCACCAAAAAAAATAGGAAATTCTGAAAATCTCGATTGAAGCCCAGCACTGGGAAAGAGGAATACGGTACCAGACACCCGGAATAGGCTAGTAAAACTCTAAGATTGGTGGTTTCACGCCTGGCTTGTGATCCAAGCACTACTCGCACAGAAAATCCCAAGCGCGAGGGCTCAGTATTTCGCCTTCCCTGGTTTATCCCCACGGCATAGGGATTGGGCGCCGGGTCTATTCGGGCGAACGCAGCCAACGGAGGCATCAACATTCTCACTCTACTCGTACACATTGTCTCGTAGAAGCCTGGGTCTTACCCCAGAGCAGTACCGGTGGTGCAGGTCCCTCCGCTCAAAGTTCCTTCTCTCACCGTGATCCTATTCCAGCGCTTGGTATCCAAATGTCGAGATGCCCGGTGAGATTCGGGCACAATGTTATGACGTCGTCTTTTGTTCTGTGTCGCTAAATTGAGACATCACATCTGCACTCCATTATTCTTCCAATGAGCTGTATCAGATTCCCGCCAAGGTACATAATACACAAGGCCACCACCATCCAGCATCAAAAGTGATGCGGACAATTTTTAGTCCGAATATTACTCGCCGGTATCGACAACTCTCCCCCATCTGACTGTACCATTAGAGCTCCTAGCGCTACAGATCAACGCCTCAGCCAACCCATCGCCAACTTTAAGCCCCTGTAGCTGAGCAAGCGGCATCCACATTTAAGCCCGCTGTAAATGTGTCCAACAAAAGTGTCGCTCCCCACAGGTTTACAGAAGGTTCTTTACGGAATGTATCAACTTGCACGGGGCTGGCACGATTAGCAGCGGAAAGACATGAGGCTGACGGTTAGCAACTGTGTATTATCTTGGGATAATTCCAAATTTGGAAGAAAAACGCATACAACCACCACATCGAGAAATAATCGATTGCTTAATAAGCGACCCTTCGGTAACATGACCCCCGATTCGAAGTGCTGGGAACCACACCACCACGCTGCACTTGGAGCCAAAAGCACAACCCTGGATGATTTATTCTCCCCGTTCGGCAACTGACTGAAGTGGCGCACTTGTGCGGCACCGACCGGCTCGAACAGGCACTTTCAACGGCAATCTCTGCATGGTGGTGGCCTTGGCGCGGTTTCACTCGGTTGATTGGCTGCTGGGGATAAAGTTGAGGGGCATCAATCGCAGGGGCAAACCTATCATTTACTACGATAATACCCTACTCGAGTACTGTACTTGCACTTGAGTATCATACCAGCACCAGGCTCAGATAGTAGCAGACTGAGAGTTACAAAGTCGGGAAGGAGGTTAATCACCGAAATATATCCTTGACCCAGCTTTCTCGGCTCCTACAACTGGGATACCGGTGAACATACATTTCAACGGATTACTCGGGATCTATTTTTAACACTCTTCGGATCTTTTTTAGCGGAGGGATATAGAATCAGGGAGAAAGGTTTGCAAAGCAAGGCCTACTTTTCAGTACCGGTATTTCATTCTATTTTACTCGCGACATCACGTTACTTATCATCTGGTGCAGTCTCCCGGCAGCCGGCCCAAAACAGAGTAGACGGTAGATGCTGTCCCGAGACGGGCCGAGGCCGGCATGGCGAGGTGGTCATGCCAATTCAGAGACATTTCGATATCTACCGGTACAGTATTTGTAACATCAACGTCTACAAGCACCTCAACGATCCAGAAATACAGAAGGGATAAAAAATAAAATAATAGAGTCTCTTGTTTATCTTTTTCAAATAATATAGTTATCAAAGTGTTGCCAAGCAATTGTCGTGGGTAGGAGAGGATATGGGTATGCTTTGGTAGATGACAAATTTACCCCTGCAAACCGGCGAGTAAACCAATCGGACTCCTGAGCATCCGAATTCCGGAGGAAAACATCACGGCGAATGAGTGGCTTTTCGGGCTGGTGTCGTTATAAGTGTGAATGGAATGTCGCAAATCCTGGTGGAGATGGATGTTGTGAAAATGCTGATGGGTTGAACGGAGGGAGGTCGGGGATTAATCCACTGTCCACCACAGTATCGTGAATTCTCACCCTCACCCTCAGAGGCCATCGGATCGCTCCCGCACCAAGTTTTTCTCCGGCTTTGTTTCTGCGGAGGGGTTCCGTTAGTGCCAAGAAGCGCTTTTATCCCTGTGTCCCAATGAAATCATTCGGTTGGGGGGATAACCCATCCTTCTTCCCCCCCCCCTTTCCACCGCCAAGTGATAGAGGCGTCAGACATGTTATTGACCCAGTATCATCTACTCCTCAGAATGGTTAACAGGGCTTGGGAGGAACCGTGGAAGGGGCGTTTTTGACCCGCTTCCGGTATGGAGGGAAAAAGCAATTAGGCATAAGTTATTTCAGACAAACTGGAGCTTACGGTACCAGGGCGGCAGCACGCGACAAATAATCTAAGGCTCCGTGTGAGGTGTTTCGAACTTTCTCTCTCCTGCTCCCTTTCCTACCGGGAGGAGCAGTACAAGACGAGGAACTTCGAGAAACATCATCGGATCACTTGGAGGGGGAAGAGTGTTTCCACGATACTGCCATCTTCCCTCCTTTTCCTCTCTGTCGTTGGGAACTTGCGCGGTCTTCTTTTTGTAAGTGCTCGTACCTCCCTGTGCCATGGGCTGTGATACCTCCTTTTGTTGTCGTTTCAAGGCCACTGCAGCACCACAGCCCCCCTCTGAGGGCTAGGTGCCAAGGTGACTTTTCATCTGACTGATCTTTATGTCCAGACAACACCCGCACTCGTTCAACACTTTTCTCCTCGCTCTTCCCCGTGGAAGAAAGGGATTTAATTTTTGTAGGAAACAAACGGAATTTTGTTTGTTTGGTCTGGCTGATTCGGTTCGATCTGATTCGACCAACACTTTTATGTCCACTGTTATGCCTACAACAACAACGAGTGTCGTACCCTCCGAGGTCAACGCCTCGTCAACTCCACTTTCATCCGCGCCTCCAGTCTGGAATAGCGAGCCGGCATGGAAACTGCCCGGGTGGGGTGAACCGGTGGTGGGTACCATCTGCCTTATCTCCTCTTCCTCCATCTCTGTTCCGTCGTATTGGTCAGTGGACGATTTTCTAACACCATCACCAAAAGATCGTGGCAAGCATCCTATTCTTTGCGTGTTTCTACACTCGACGACGAAGATATAACATCCTCAACAACCCGAAATCCGGTTACCGCTCCCTCCTGGAAAATAATGGCTCGGGTGAATTCTCCCCATCTCCCTCGCGCAGCTCGATAGACGGTCGGTTATCAGATGATGAAGATGAAGATCTCACGGTCCTTAGCACGTCTAAACACCCCCCTAAAGCCCGTTCCTGCTGCGGTCTTGTGATATTGACTCCCAATTCGTCCCGTTTCTCAAACAACTGGCACTCACGGATTATGTACAAGTTCCCGTTCCTTATGGAAATGTTTTACTGGATTATTACCTATGCTATATATCGAGTCTCGCACATCCTCTCGCAGGAGTTTTTCTCGGATGATATCTGGGACAGGGCGCAGGCGAATGGCTTGAGTGTTTTGAATGCGGAGCAGTACTCGTTACTGAGCTTCTTTTTCCCGGTTAGGGAGATTGATGTGCAAAAGTGGTTTATGGATGGACATCAGGAATTGTTGAGCTTTTTGAATAAGACTTACGCGCTGATTCACATTCCCGGGAGTGTTTTGTTGGTTTCCCCCGACTTATGGCCCCGTACTACGAACCCGGGGTGAATTGGCTCTAATGGATTGATTTAGTTTCATCGCATGGTACTACTACTCCGCCCCGAGCCATGCTATCTTCGCCGTCGTACGGCGTACCGTAACACTGTGCAACTGGATGGCCTTCGCCATATTTGCCTTCTTTCCGTGTATGCCACCCCGTCTGCTCCCAAAGGAATATGGCTTCATCGACACTGTCCGCCGCGACGATGCCGAGTCCGTATGGATGTCTGGTAAATTTGTGAATCACCTTGCTGCCATGCCAAGTATGCACTTTGGCTACAGCTTCATGATTGGCGTGACGCTAGTGTACCACTCCGGCGTACTCAGCTTCATGGGACTGGGATATGGAGGACGTAAAGGGAAAGTCCTGCAAACTGGTGTTGGCAAGTGGTGGAAGATTTGGTACTGCGTGCTTGGGATTTCATACCCAACCATGATTTTGACTACCATTATTGCTACAGCTAATCATGTTTGTCCCCCATATATTACCTCTTTGGCAAAGCTGGGGCGCTAACTAGTGATAGTATTGGTTGGATGCCTGCGCTGGAGCACTCGTCGCTGCAATCGCCTTCCTGTGCAACCGTGTGTTCCTAATATTCATGCCGCTAGAGGACCTCCTCCTCTGGGCTCTCCACTTAGAAAAGCCGAAGCCGAATTGTGGACAACACGCTCGTTAACTATATATACATCTCTCCCAAAAATATTGGTACTCCGTTATAAAACATGAAACAATAGGTGGCATTTTTCTTTTTCCTTATCTTTAAACCGGAGTTTCTGAGATCATTCTTTATCTTTTTCCGCATTTTTTCACTTTGTTTATTGCCGGTCGGCCTGGCTTGTTTGGGTTTTCCCCCTAGAAGGGAGGATGAAGCGGGTTGTCTGAAGGGGGTGGGAGGATGGCTAGGGGGTGGGACAGACATATATATATACCGTTGCGGTCTTTTGGAATGGTCGGTAGTTTTGGCGGCTGAACGTGGGGCAGGATTGTACCTAGACTAATGTTGAAGTTTTGATACCCATTCTTGCGGGGTTGAAAGTGCAATGTCTGAATCTACTGGCTTGGGGGGATAGCGTAGACCACGGTAGGGCATAAACCTCTAGAACTGTGAGTTGTATGGTAAATTATGCCTCAAGTGAAACACTGCCTCTGATACTACGCGTTTGCGTAACCGCCGGTAACCGAAACCCCCAATTGCAGCGAAACATGACCAACCCGTGCTCGACTCTCGAGCGAGTGAGAACTTGTGCTTTATCTGTAAACTAGCCAGACATACTCGTGGGGAATTATTGAAAGCAGTTTTCCCGAGAGGGTAAATAATAAAGACTCAAGTTAGAGTATGCTGTTCCGTTCCTTTCCCCCCAACTTTCTTTGTTTGCTCATCTTTTCGGTGGTGGACTCTAAGTATGATACCCCACAGTGCCAAAATCAAAACGGGATGGGGAAGGGGAAATGACAATTTTTTTTTCTTTTTTTTCTTTTGGATGGTAGAGTATAGAATAATACCTTTGGCCGACACAAAATACACGACGAACACGAGTCGTTAAGTCGGTAAGTGAGTAGGCAGCTTCCCTTCCCTCTCCCGGTCCCTACGAGGAGCAGCACAAGTTTCAGCTGGAGTAAGCAGAAGTCCTTGGGTGTTTGTTTGTCGTGGGTTCCGGTTGATACGGTGGTGGCCATATGGCAGATGGATTTGTCGTTGCGTGCTCGCAGTGTCCTGACGTTCGAACACCACCGGGGTTGCATATGGGCGGGATTTTAGCGGTGTGCGATGGCGGTCGTGTTCACGAAGGCCAGGGCATTACGGGTATGATGCTGAAGGCCTTTCCGCTGCGTTGTGGGCTGTTTGCGGCACTTCTCGTGGGAAGGAAGGAATGTATGCTTTCCTACATTTCGATGCTTTCCTGGACGGATTGTGCTCGGATTTGCTGTTACCTTTTTTTGTGTTTGTTTAAATGGCGGTAGGGGTCTTTCTTTCTCCTTTCCACTTTGGTGGGTCGTCTTGACGTGCTGTTCTCACCTTTCGTTTCGTGATGGATGGGTGGGGGTTAGAGGGAGGACTTGCCGGTGGTATTCCATATCGTGACCTTCGAACTATTGTCTTCTCTATTCTGCGTGGTTGGGTGTTTGGGTTGTCGTGGGTGTTTTTGCTGCGATGCTGGAGTTGGGAGTCGGGGTTTGGGTGGTGATGTTTTCCGTGGAAGGTTCCGTGAGTGGTGTATATATCTCGTCCACTCATTCATCGAGGTGTTGAGGTGTTGAGGTGTTTGCCCATCCGTTCGTCCGCCCGTCCGCCCTTCCCCTCGTAGCCAGAGCTCCTTCAGCATCCATCCTGCATCACCGTCTCACTGACTCTGTCTCCGTGTGCCTATGCAGTCGTCGCCCTCGCGCTCACGTCGGCGAGGTACAAGGCGGGAAAGTGCCTGCCTCGCCCTGTCACCGCTCGTCCCATTGTGCCTACATCCCAGTTTGAGCTATCTTGAACTGCTGCCCGTTCTCTGGCTAGTATTGCACGAACCAGCCTGAGTGGATATCATCCACCCACGTCATGCTGGAGGGGAGGAGCAGGACTGGAAGCGGAAGTCGACTTCCGGAGTGAAGTTGGGGTTGTGGTTTTTTTTTTTTTCTCTCTCTCTTTCTTTTGAGAAGGGAGGGGGGTGGTGGGATAACTGGCTTTCAGGATCGAGATGCGGGTACTGCGGCGGAGCGGATAAGAGTAGGGTAGGATAGACCAGTGCAGGGGGGGTTGGAGAGGTCGGTGGAATGCGCGAGTAGGGGTGGTATCAAGCTTGATGTTGCCCTCGCCGGTTTAGCATGTGGTGGAGGATGCATTCGGCGATGGAGAGGGTAGGATACTTGTTTGGAGCTGTGCTTGTACTGATATGGACTGTGCTCTATGCATGCTCTGTGATGACGGGGGGGAAGAAGGAAAGAAAGCAATGAAGTAATATTGATTGGATAGTTAACTTGGAGAGGTGCAGGGGCAAACCCGTAGTTGGCTAGCACCGGTACTTTATTGTGAGGTACTGAGCGGTGGAAGTGGAATGTCAGGACTGTTCTGACACCTGTACAAGCGGATTCCCTAACCACCTCTGCCGATCATTTCACTCCGGATATCTCCCCCTCCACGGAAATCCCCAAGAAGAAATGACGATCCTCGAGTGACGTGCAGTGCCCTGTTGGTACTGTCCTTGTACTATAATTGTACTGCACGGTGTGGTAGTCCGTGCACATATCTCTGATCGGTGTCGGTAGATATCGAGGCTTGATATCTGCGGGTTGGCTTTAGCGGTGGTGGAGGGTCGGGCATCATTGGAGGAAAGAGCGCGTCTATCTGGTAACTTGGATGTGATACCGATCGGCGCGTTAATCCGAACCGGAGGGGTGTGGGAGAGTACGGTTGGTGGGTGGACCAAAAGAGATAATGGAGGGAAGGGGGAGGAAGAAGGGAGTTCTTGGGTGCGTCTACTTGCGCCTTTAGTCCCGAGTTTGGAACGAACAACTAAAAGAACCTACAAGCGGAGCGCTATCAATAGTAGAGGGAGTTCGTTCCATTAGGGGTGTTATAGTCCGGATGAGTTAGTCCAACTTCATCCAGTAGTTTACTCTAGACCCTTCCCTCGTCATCACACACAGAGTGTTGAAACTCGATCCTACCGACTACCGGTATCGAGCCCAATCGGTGCCCCCTAGAAATACCAAACACCGGGGAACAAGTACTGTACTGATATCGGTACCAAAATCAAAAGGAACCAAGAGAGAAAAAAAAGAAAGAAAAAAAAAGAACATTACCACCCCCATGCATGCCCTGAACTAATCCCAAAACTGAAAATGATAGTTCAAAACCAAACCGAAAAGGATGTTTCCGTTGTCGAGAAAAGGAAGTAAAAAAAAGAAATATATCACGGCCAAGACATTACTATCATAAAAGCGGTGAATACCCCGTGGTAACGAATCATGAGATGTCACCCGCTGCAAACGGGACTAACGGGTCTAACGGGATTGGTGCTGAGGAATGGTGATCTCTGTTGACGTGTATGAGCCTTTTTTTTTTATATACTTTCTTTTTTTCCTCCTTCTCTCCGATGGACCGCACGAGTACCCAGAAGGTACTCGTAGACTATCGGTATTTTGGGATGACGGTGCGGTACTTCGGCTGCAGAGGGGAACGAAGAGGTGAGCATGTTGGCGTATCATATGTATCGTACTGGCACAGTAGGATAGGTCATCGCTCAGGGATGCCATCAGACTCTGAAGGAACACCGCGCTTGCACGGCGCCGACCGCAACTCGAGGGTAGAGTAGAAGTCGCTCCCGAGTTAAACGAAACAGGAACGACAGATCCCTAGGATACCGGCAACCTACCGCACCTCCTACCCAATATCGCGATCGAGAGAGTAGTTCAAGCTTTTTCCCATTTTTCCCCCCCCTCCAAACTCCTTTCCAGAGAGGCCGCAGTATGATACCGGCGCCTACCGCTCTATCCGAAAATGTCCCTCCGATATATGCACACAACCGGCAAATGCCGTCCACAACTTTGGAAGAACCGTACCTCAAGAAAACAGGGCTCGGAACAAACCGCTACTCGGGCCGTGCATATCTAGCGCTTCCCAGACCGGGAAGTGGGGCCCCTATTTTTTTTTAAAGTTGAGGATGCAGAGCGTCGATCATTCTGAGTTGTGCTTGTCCGTGTGGAACTTTCCGAATTGCTGCCTTGGCGACATATGGTGATGATAGGACGACGGGTTATTGTGCCGACCCACGAGAATTGCAGGGAGAGCGAGATGATACCGCGCTGCGCTGTTGTTGGTCCGGCTGGGGTAGGTTGGCAAGACTCTATTATCATCACGATCAAGTTCCGATAGTGCTGGCGACAGTGTTGGTCGAATGTGTATAAATACAGCTTGATATCCGGCTTCTATCCCATTTCCTCCTCATCAGCTCCAGCTTCGACTTCGACTTCAATAGCAATCTTCGCCTTCCAATACAAGCAAATCTAAAACTACTACTTCCTTCTTCTTCACATCTTCTTCCACCTTCCAAAATGCAGTTCACCAGAATCCTTCTCTTCCTCTTCGCGGCTATCTTCGCCTCTGCTCTCGCTGTCCCCGCCCCCCGCCGTGAAAGTGGTGGAAGTGGCGACACCACCAATACCTGCAGCGGCAATACTAATACCGCCACATGCTGCAACACCATTGGCAATGGCGGCGGCACCGGGCTGGGACTCTTGGGCATTGGTAGTATCCTTTCGGGAACCAGTTTTACCTGTTCTCCTATTGGGCTCAGTAAGTTCTTACTTCATTCCGGTCTTAACTTGGAGGGAAGGGGATGTGCTAATGAAGTGGGTGGATGAGTAGTCCCGGTTGGAGGAAGTTGCAATGGTGTCGGTGCTTGTTGCCCTTCGCATGTTCAACAGGTATGTGGTGCTAACCTCGTTTCTTTTTTTGGGGGGGAGGGCTATTGGACTAATTAGCATACACAGAACGGTGTTGTCAATGCCAACGTCCAAGCTCAGTGCATTGCCATTTAACTGATGGATGAAGGAAAGAGGTTTTTGGGACCTTATTATGTGGTTATGGTAACGACGATTTGGATGTGGATGGGTATCGGATATGGATGGTATGAGATGGATTCGGGGAAATGATTTCACGCTTATGATTTACTCTTCTTCTTCTGTCGCAACGAAGCTCTTCAAAGCGTTTTTTATGTCACATTGTCTACATTGGTCAATTTAGTAGTCAATTAATTTTGGTATTTTCTTGGATCTTTCTCAATCCTTTGAGTGACGACCGAAATATGAAGCGGTGTGAGTGAGCCCAAGGCGAAACGGAGGCCAAGTAAGCAATTGAGATAAATATATCTCCCAGACCTACTATCAGTATCCCGAAAGCCCCAATGATCGACCCAGACGCAATAGGAAGGAAGGAAAAAAACGCCCCCCGGCAGTGGCAACTTGACAGAATCGCCGGGGAAAAAAAGCAAACGAAAGATCTACCATCACACAGTACGAGCACTCCTCCAGGCAGCCCGCAACCTTCCCGGAGTCTAATCCCACGGCGCGCTCCGAGCAGCACAGGTTTCGAGAGCAGTATCTTGCGACATCACAGGTCAAATATCATGCATGACGTCCATCGACAGCAGGTATTCTGGCGGTTGTGAAAAGAAGCAATGCCCTATAGGTGTGTGCTCCATCATCACTTCTATGACACTCGACATCCCAATTTGTGCGCGGGCGAGGTGTGGATCGGATTATATATCCCCTGGCACGGCGAGCCCAGACTAAAACATACAGTAAGTACAGGACAAGATTCGGGCTTTGCGGTAACGCGTGGGAGGTACATGTACCGGGCCAATCTGTGGTGCGATGTGAGACCACCATGTACTCGCGCACAATGACAAAGTGCACAGGCGTCCCAAGTCTAATAGGTCCGAACAGTACGGTGCAACCGATAGCACTGCGGCAGAATCTGGTGAGACTCCAATTGTGCTTGCGTGGTCGTAGCCACTTACCGGTATGTGCAGTACGGTGCTGTACTGAGTAGTAGAGTCTTGGTAGCATCGCACGACTACTATGAGACGTACGTAATCCGTCCAATCGGCCCACTTATTCGTCGCTTGTTTAAAGGGCAAATAGAAACCTCCTCTCTCTCTCTCTCTCTCTCTCTCCATTCTCCCAAGGTATCTACACTACTGCTATTGTTTGTCACTATGATATTTCACCCTCGACTACGATTGACTGTGACATACTTGGGTTACAATCTCGGGATATCACTCGTCTCTCGGGTTTCCTTTCCGAGACGGAGTCGTTCACTCGGGATGGATCCGCAATGGTCTCAATTGTTCCTTACCTACGGGCAATGCGCTGTCTATGAGGAGCTTGGTTAAATTAAGTCCTACCGTTAATTTATTCTCTAATTTAGTCCTTCAGCAGCCCGGGGCACGGAAGAGAGAGCAGAAAGAAAGAGGAAAAAACCCCAAAAGAACACGATTGACATAAAGTCGAAATAAGAGACCAATTCCGTCCTTATATCTCTCAAGAAACGTTTAGCCGTGAGTGTGATGCTCTATCAGTTTCAGAAACCGTCGAAAAGAAAAAAAACAACCTTGAGAAAGATGCAACTAAAAAAAATAGGAGATCATCCAGTAAACCCAATTTGGTCTGGTCACCGTTCTACATAGAAAAAGCCCCGAGGTAATAAAATAGTAAAAAGAAAAAGGGTAACATTTCCGTATAATATCTATCGCCGCTCTAGACTGGGGTAACCGTGGGAGTGTATAGAATCCAACTGGCTAGGAGAGAGCTGAACTCGTCTATTGGGATCCGGTTTGACGGGAACTTCCTTGGACCTCAATCTGAGCGTTTTTTTGGCCTTATCTTTTTCGGTCCGCCGAGTGCGTATATCGCCCCCACACCTTCCAACGGCCTTGCACCTAAACGTCCGCTAAGCTTCCCAGAGTCAAATTAGGCCACCCTCGCTCCGTCGCTCGCGGCACCTGAGCTCCCCTCCACCATTTTTCCTTTGCCATTTCTTCTTCCGTCGCCCAAGGGGTGATTACCCTCAACCGGGCCTCTGTACAATTGATGCTCCCCCAGGTATTCAATGACGCAGCTGGGCAGTAGGTACTGAACACTCATCCCCCATCTCAAGAATTGCCTGATCCTGGTACTGCTGATATCGTTGGCAATCAATTGTCGAACGACCTGGATATTCTCCAACCAGTTCTTTCCCATCTTCTCGCTCCACTCGTTAAGCGGAGCCAACGCATCACTGACATTAGAACCGGAGCGCTCAATGACAAAAATCCCGTGGGACCCAATAATCAAGTCCAAATCCTCCAAAGACCAGACGCCCGGCTGCGACATGGTTTGCAAAAGGTCTGAACCGCCGAGCAACGCAACTTGCGCGGGTTTCTTGGGGGCACCCGGATCGGAACTGGTGGAAATTCCACCAAGTTGATCATTCACGGAAGTGGTGATGTGATTCAGTACGACGGCGGTGGGCTGGTATTCCTTCTGGATGGCTTCCCACGGGTCGACCATCAGCCAGTCAGAAGTCTGTTCACAGGCTAATTCGCACATGCGGACCCTATAATATGCACGTTAATCGGGGCCGGAGGTGGAGGTGGAAGGGGAAAGGGAGAGCGAACCGATGGGTGGCGCTCGCCAGACCAGCTTTGTTGTACCGATCGCTCACAGGTGACAGGTAGCCACCAACAACCTCATAAGTATCACTCATATTCTGACGTACGTAGTCGACGGCCATCTCGAACATTCGAAGATGCATGTGGGTGATGGGCGAGAAGGAGCCGCAAGCGACAAGGACCAATGGTATTTTAGCGGGATCGCTCAATACCTGTTGGAGACGGTGAGATGGAAAGGTGTAGGTATCCTGAGATTGCAAGTCCGGAGAAAACATTCTTGCCGAGTTTGGGGGATGGTCACGAGAAAGGGCGTTGGTGTTTGTTTGTGGTTGTTGTAGGAGTAGAGGAGGGTAGAGGCAATTATGGTGGGGTCAATTTATTTGCCCGGTGAGATTACTGTACAGTACAGTAACGGACAAAGCCCTCAGTCTATGGATCGGCGAAAATAGGAGGAAGGAATCGGAGAGGGGTATGGGGTACAGCGAGAAACCCAAAACCCTTTAGAAACAGCAGGAGGGGGGGGTTATAAAAGAGGTAGAAGATGGAAACGGTAGACTAAGGGTAGGGGGGGGTAGAGGCCAGTTAACTATGACAGCTTAACTCATTCAAGGGTCAAGAAAGCTGAGCAACTCCCCCGAGATGATACCGTATCATGTCTTCCCTCACGAGTGCCTTGAACATGCGACGCGGTACTGCACTCGAACACAATAACCAACCTTGACCCATGCAAAGGGTACTGTACAGTATCAATAGAAGCAAGAGAATACCTGTACCCCGCAGTCTGTCTTCTTATTTTCTCCCCTTTCCTCCTGCTTCCCCCTGAACCGTGGCAGCCAGCCGTGATGCGCCCTGGGGAGGATTCCTCTCACCTTCACTTTTTCGACTCCTTCGCCTTGCTTGCCCTGTCTGTGCACTTGACTCACCTCAAGAGTAAAAGTATCGTGCTACCGACCGGTTACCAACACCAACGGCCGCTTGTACCGTCGATCACATCTAATTTCCAGTACGGGTAACGTGTTCTCCTCACCTCATCGTTTTCCCTTCCTCTTTTCTTTTGTCTTGGCTCATCTCGCCTTGGCGCGGTTCCCCGCAGGAATAAAGGAAACGTCGGGATTATGTAAGTTCCTGGGGAGGTATTATGTTTTGGGTCGTTTTCGCAGGGCGCGGGACGCGGAGAAAGCTTTTTTGTCAAGTTATGGCAGGGTGTATATACTGTAGGGTTTATCGCGGGACCGGGATGTCATTTCATTTAGTGGACGCATCGGAGGTACAGTAGAGTACAGTACAGTACAGTACGATATGATAGCGTACCGCCAGTGATATCACGAAATGCAGAGTCGAACCTTCACAGCGACGGCGATTACCGTACCGATCGTCCGGATACACTACCGGTGAGGTTCCCGACCGTTCGTACCGGTACTTTCTTGTCGCGTGCCGTACGCTGCTGCTCGAGCAGTACTTTCCCAGTCTGGCATTTATAGCATGAAATTCACCCGATACGCGCGCCCGCCACGGAAATCTGAGAATACGGTACTGTACGAGTACTGTTCCTAGTATGCGATCGAACACTACGGCGGCTCAGAGTGTACTGTACTATCGTACCGGTGATAGGTACCGGTGGTGGTAGTAGTGAATTGATGATACAGACGACTCGTGGAGAATAGCCGACGAATCGACGATGTGATAATACGGTGGTGATGGCAATCTTTATTATACTACAGTTACTCTCTTCTTCTCTTCCCCCCTCGTTCAGATACTTGCATGCTCTGCCTTGATCCGCGTGATGTACTGTACCGTGCGAGTACCGTACGGATAAGGCGGGATGGATGGAGCTCCTTTCACTTCTTCCGGAGATTATACAGTAATGATTGGTTGACTCGATTGATCGATCGGATTCGGACTACCGACCAAGTCCGTGGGAAAAAAAAAAAAAAAAAATAACATTGAAAATGAATAAACATACATACAATGCGCCGGACAAAACGAAACCCGCCATACCACTATTCATGATGGATAATTGGAATGAGTACAGTATGATAGAAAAAGTTAAAGCTAACGTTCAGTAAACAACCTGTCCCTCCGCCCCGCCAACGCTATCACTAAACGCTCGTACTCCCACTGACATCCTCGAAATCCATCTCCCAAGAATCTACGATGCGGAACTTCTCCGCCGCGTCCCGCAACTTTTTCCTCCCCTCCTTACCGAGGATTCCGTCGGCGACCTCGACCACGGTCCCACTCGTCGTGGTCGCCGCTTCATCCTCCTCCCCGGGACCATCGTCATTCCTATTCTTGTTACCGCTAGGTGCTTCGTTCTCCTTCTCGGAGCCGGTGGATTTACGCGCGTACTTCTTTTTGATAGCGGTGGTAGTGGTGGCCATGGCGGCGGGGACGAGGGGGCGGGACCAGGCCGATTGTGTGATTTTCGCGGCGGTGGTGGTGGTGGGCTTGGGCTTTGTTTTTGATTTGGACTTCTTGGTTGATTTGGGCTTGCGTTTTGTTGGCTTGCTGAGTTCGTCTTCCTCGTCCTCCCCCTCCTCCGAGTGAGAAGGGGAGAGGTCGAATTCGTCCCTCTCAGCCTGTTTTCCCCGGCCCTTGCGCTTAGGGAGTAATCCACGGAGCTCCTCTGTTTGTAGAACCTTTGGTTTTGTCACTGCTGCTAGCTTAGATCTAGAAGCCTGCTTTCTGCGCTTTCCGCCACGGGTTTGGTTGTGATGTTCTTCTACCTCGTCACCTTCCTCGTCGTCGGAGCCCACGCCTCCGCTTGAAGAACGGCGTTTTCGGGAGTGTTGGGGGGATTCTTGCACTGGGGAGGAGCTAATCGGCGGCCGCATTATCTCGTCGAGCTCGCGCGCGTTGGCGGTATCTGGCAGAGTCGGAGAGGGGGTGTTTGGATCGGAGTAGATCGCGAAGGTCATGTCTTCTACCTCGATAGTAGTAACGGCAGCGGTAGGAGGAAGGGTACCCTTCTTCCTGCCCTTTTGGAATTGAAAGGGAGATCCGAATCGCTTCTTCCTATGCTGCTGTCCAGGTCGTACAGATTCCGGAATCCCATCATTGTCTTCTAGATCAGCCTCTTCTCCGGCCTCCTCCTCCTCCTCCTCCTCTGCGAGCTGGCTAAGTTTCCATTTATTCGCGCGCTTAGGCGTAGGACTCGCTGGCCCGTCCTCATCATCCCCCGCAAACCCGCTACTGCTAGCAACATCATCCTCGTCAATTCCGGGCAGCCTATCCAACGGCTCCAAACTCTCAACACCCAATTCCCGCAATCTAGGTCTCTCGGCAGAAGAAGGTCTTGCACGCGGAGGAGTGTACCCCTCGTCCTCGGCAAACTCCAAATGAATCCTTTCCCGCTTCCCCTTTGTCTGGGTAGGTGTGGTCGGTCCCACTTCATCGTCGTCGTCGAGAGGAGCAGTACCCATGATTGCCGGGGGTGAAGATGCGAAGTGCGTACTACCGGCCGGAGAGCGGTTCTCGGCGTCGGACGACGCGGGGACTTGAATCTCCGGCGATAGTGGGGTAATCTCCGGCGTTGGCAAGGCAGCTGGGACACGGGAGTCAGATCTCTGCTTCTTATGCAGAGGCACCTTCGCCGCGGCGCGTGTAGGTTTTTTCGGAGATGGGGTCTTGCGGATCACTTCTTCAATGGTGGTAGAAGTGATGGTAGAGTTTGCAGCAGAACGCGTAGACCTCTTCGGCAGCGATGCTGCTGCTGCCACTGAAAGCGTAGTAACCTCTGCAACCGGAACGACGGGTTGTTGGGACTGGCCTCGTCGTCGTGTAGCTGTTGGCTTTTCTGGCGATGTACGAGTAGATGCAGCGGTGGCTTGACTAGCCTGACTGGTTTCAATGACCACCTCGACCGCGCCTCTCGATCTCGTCGCGCGCGCTGGCGGTGCTACTGCCTTTTCGACGATCTCTTTCTCGACCGCCTTCCTTTCCTTCTTCCCGGCAGTAGCAGCAATCTTCTTGCTCGTCTTCTCCGCCTCTTCCCCCGTCGGTGGTTTCCTGCTAGCGCGTGCTGGCCGCGGCATCCCGATCAATTCAATCAATCCCTCAAGCTTTCGAAAAAATAATTCAGGTAGCAATGGTGTATTTCGAAGGTAACGTGTAAAGCACTTTCGTATCGGAGTAGCAGGTAGAAGCAGTGACGGGTGATGGGTGGTGGTGTGGTGAATAGTAAGCAGTGTGTGTAAGCGATGAACCAAAGGCTGGGTAACAGGAAGATACTATAATAGCCCAGAACCCTTGAAAAGGAAAACGAAAAATTTGCCCTATTAGGAAATAGTGACGTGACGCGTTGTTATTGCACTCTTTCGTGTTTAGCTTAGTAAGTATGTCTTGGCAATCGCACGAATGAACGGTGATGAACCCCGCTTTTTATTTTTCCCCCGGTGGAATGGGGTGTGACGGTGTGGTGGCTTTTGCTCAACTTTTAACCGTCGGCACGAACGATCACTGATCTTCTCTCTCTTCTATTTACCGCCGCTGAGGAGGAGAAGGTGTGAAGGAGAAGAATGAGAGGGTGAACAATGAAGAAGGAGGTGGAAAGCGGAGAAATTACAGTACGGTTACTGCTCTACTGCCCGATAACCCTTTCCCTACGGTACTGCACGATATTCCCCCGCAGAAAACGAGCCCGGCGATCGGCGTGGATCACCAAAAAAGGTATTTTTTTTTTGAAAAAAAAAAAAAAGGAAAAAAGCAGTTGGGATTTCGGAACGGACTGGCGGTTGTCTACTGGTCGGTGGTTGGGGATTCGGGATTGAAAATGTTTCGACACTCTACCGGTACACTACGGAGGGAGGATTCGGGGTCGAGGACAAAGGAGGAAAGGGGGGTCGAGGTTTGATTTA
Organism: Tuber umbilicatum; assembly: GCA_003313605.1. Lineage (NCBI taxonomy): Eukaryota > Fungi > Ascomycota > Pezizomycetes > Pezizales > Tuberaceae > Tuber > Tuber umbilicatum. The sequence continues at coordinate 38,369 of QLOI01000449.1, read as the reverse complement.
GCGGAGGGTTCCTGGTAACGGATCGGGGCGGAATGCTGTACATGATACGGTACCTCCGGATGGAATGGAAGGATTACGTTACGGTACCACCATATCATATCGTGCTGTGGGGAGTTTTGCGCTTTGGGGCGGCGATTGGGAGTGGACCACAACTTACGGGTATAAACTACATGGGAGTCAAACAACGTTGGGAAAAGACAGTCAGAGAGCGAGAGCCCGATACCAGCACACGAAAGACCACTACAGTCTCAATGTCGGTCGATATATATCAATACCCACCACTCACTCACCCGCCTCCATGGCGTATGCCGGTGTCGCCGCACGCACGGGACGACGTTGGTACAGACTCGTCTGGCACAACAAAAATTTCCGCAAACGGATGAAAAAATTATAATGTACATACGTGGAACGCATCCCTCCCTCCTTCCCCCCTCCCTTCACGACAATCCATCGCCCATCAAATCATCCAAATAAAAACCTAATCCCACCTATAAAAAATAAAAAAAAGAGCCTTCAAAAGATACATAAAAAGAATCAGCCTCCTTCCTCCAACCCCCAACCTCCTCACCCGCCGAGGCACAGACCACTCGCAAACCATATATAAGAGAAGCTAGGGGAAGGGACAGAAGGGAGGAAGCAGGGAGGGGGGAAAATTAACTACAAAGACATCATTGAAATAAGGAAGACCGGTACTGAAAAGGCAGATAGAAAGAACAAGAGAAGAGAAAAATAAAAGAAAAAAAGGTAGCGCGTACACCATGCCCTCCACCTACAACCATCAACCAGCGAAATAAATGAACACTTTCACTCCCATCCATTCTAAGGAAAGAAAAAAAAAAAAAGAAAAAAAGGGAAAACACGAAGAAAGAAAAGGGGGGAAAAAAAGCTGACCGGAAAGTTCTCTCAGCCTTGGTGGTGATGATGGTAGTGACGAATCCCCTACCTCTTCCATTCCCTCCGCCCCTTCCTGTCGAACACGAGAGAACAAATAGATGGAACAAGAACGAAAAGGCTTAATAAGAGTTTCGCAGGCCGCTGAGTAATGATGCTACTACATCAGGGATAATCCACTTTGTAAGAAAGAATTATTGGAATGATGATAAAAAAAAAGTGGACAGAGGTCATGAGGGGAAAATAAGGGCAAGGGATACCACGGTTTATCGCATGTAAAATGAAGTAGGAAAGGAAGCTTTTAAATGAAAAATGAAAAATGAACCCAACCAGGGAAACCATTCATCCACCACCCCCTGTTGTACCAGTAGACTCCCTCTCCATTCCCAGACAGTCCATCCTTTGGATCTCCTAGCTCGCATCCTATGCACCCTAACACAACTTTTCCAAACTCGATAGCACACCATTTCTAGGGAATTTCTGTCCCGCCAGATAACATCACATCATGTAAACCCCCTCATGAACTCTCTGCTACAGCCAGGTGTGGTTGAGGCACTGGAGGGCTAACCTGTAGTGTCGAACAATTAATGATTTCTATACGGCGAGTGATTAGCTCTTGCAGGGCCAGAAGTCGACGTTTCTCGATCTCCAAGGCATTGGGAGTAAGCGCTGTATCCAACGAGGCCGCCGGTGACAATGGCTGATTCGGAGGTATCAACGATTTTTCCGTGAGGAGTGCCTTTACATCTGCAGGCGCTTTCTCCTGTAAAACATGTGAGCAGAAATATTCATACAAACGTGATAATAGAATTTAGAACTTACAATAAGAACCGAGACCAGACCACCAAGCCCATTAGGGTCGAGAGGCCCGTTAAGCCTTTCCTTGGTGCTCAGTTCAATCAAGGACTGGACAGTCGCCTGAAGTTCACTCGGAACTCCCTCAATGGGAACAGGAGATACCAGATTCGCGATTGGGGTCTGAGGTACGGGTGTACCATTTCCAAGTACATTAGTGTCAAGCTTGCGGCGTTTCTGAGCATAGTCACGCTCACTACATCAATGTGTGCACCGTTAACCTAAGATCTAGGATATCTAACGATGGGTCAAGAGCAGGAAGACTTACTTCTTAACTTTCTCAATGAAATCTAGCTTAATACCACGTTCCGGGAGACGATAAACGACGCCACTGATGAGGTGTTCCTCAAAAGTCTCCTCTTCTTCGTTCTCAATCTCAATGACCCCATTGTTTTTCATCCCCCTGCGTAAGTACGCATCAACTATAATTGCCTTCTTGGGTCGTCTTGGCTGGTACTATTTTACATTGTCAGCCCGAGGCATGGGGGAGGAACCGCTTCACAGATTTTCTTACCATATCTGCGTGGGCCGGGCACATCCATTTCTTCTGCGCCGGCGGGGGGTTTGGCATTGGCATAGGGCTAACACAGTCCAAATGCCAATTTAATGGACAGAAGTCGCACGAGATGATTCTCTGACCATCAGCAGCAGACTTTCGACAACTATGGCAGAGGATGATATTCCCGCTCTTGTCCTTAAGTCTGTGGGTATCGTATTCTTCCAGGAACCCACTCCTACTATTGCGCCCCGGAGGTCTATCGTCAATATATGCACCAGTGAACTAGAGGAAATCAAAAAAAAAAAAAAAAAAAAAAATTCTCATACCCAAATCTCTGCGTCTTGTTATCCCTAACATCCACATATTCGCCTAAAGGTCCGGTTTCAACCCCAACAAAGTAATTACGAATCTCTGAGGGTAGCCTAAAGGACGATGGGTTCCTTCTGTTTATGTTGTCTATCAGGTCCACAAAAAGCCCACGGGGTGGTTTAGGCGGCGGATTATGCTGTGTTGTGCACTTGTTACAGAACCACATACCCTCTGGTACCTCTTCGAGGGGAGGGTTCAGGCAGGTGAAATGGAATGAGCGAGGGCAGCGTTCGCAACAGAGGAAACGACCCGGCCCATTGCAGACAGCGCACACATCTTCGTTCTCCTGATGGTGACGTGTCAGCGCCTGAAAATTGGACCCATAGAAAGACAAGAACCCGGATAATAATCCATAAGAACCTACCGAAACCTCCTCAGACCCATACCGGACTCGCCTATTGTCACTAAGATCACCAATCCCGGCCGTGACAACAATCGGTTCCGCAGCTGCTTTTTTGACCGGACTAACCCGCAATCTCGCAAAATAAGCTTTACCCCCAATATATAACTTGAATGGCTGGCGTAAAAGTTGAAATGTGCATAGAATAGGATAGAAAAGAAAAAAAGGAAAACACTCACGAAATCTTGATCTTGTTTCCTTTCGGCTTTTTCTTCGGGGGCTGCGCTGGGAGCATATTAGGAGTTCCAAGAGCGCCAGACCCAGATCCAGATGCTGCACCAGAGGCAGAAGGTGTATTAGAAGATGCGGAATTAGACCCAGCCGGTGGTGGAGTTGAAGCTGTGCTAAGGCTCCTCGCTCGCTTCCTAGGATTAGTCGCCGTCGCCCTTGTCCCACGAGGTACTATGGATGGAGGCGGGGGATCCCGAACATTGCTCTCAGTTCGCACCTCGTCGTCAGCTGGGACTCCCTTCTTAAATTTCTTAGATGCTCGCTCGGAGGTTCCTTTGGGCCGAGGTGCGGGTTGGTTCATAGGTGTAAAACTAATAGCCGGCAACGAGTGGGAGCTCCCGGGTTGAGAACCGACTGAAGCGCTAGCACCTTCGGGCTTTGTGTGCTCGTCAAACAGTTCTGAGGGAGCTGAGCTCAAATCGGATTCTGACTCCTCGCCAACATTGTTTTCCTGGTCCTTAGAACCTCGACTGCGCTTCAACCCGTTCCTTCGTTTGTCCCTTTTGTCAGCCTTTTTGTCCTTTTCCTTCTTATCCTTTTCCACCTTGTCTTTCTTGACGCTAGTTGCCGTCGCAGAGGACGAGGAAGTAGAACCGTTTGCTTCTATGACTTCTGTTGCCGGCTCCTGAGGAGGTGGTGCTGGTTCGGTGGTAGGTGTGGGCGAAGATGCCGCCATTGCGGGAGGCGCTGCTGGTGGCGGAGGCTGTCCATTCCCATCTCCGTTTGATGGGGGCCCACTGCAGGGCTCTGCCGACTTCGAATTGGGATCTCTCGCATTCTTGACATAAGTCTGAAATTGTAATACCTGTGCTGGCGTCGCCCGCTGTGCCAGGACCGCATCCAATAAATCCGCCAACAAGTTGTTAGACAGCGACTCGTCGTACAGTTTTTTAATCGCGCGACCCAACCCCAAATTTCCAATCTGAGTACTCCGTTCGATGGCGGCATCAACAACCATTTCAAGGCGATGACGTCCCTGCGGAGTCTTACTATTTGGGGCTTGGCCATTGATCCAGACATTCGACGGAGCAGTTGTGGACGGACGAGCCCCGTTGGCACTATTGGGAGTTTGCGGGTTAATACCTGGCGACCGTGAGAGCGAGGGAGGAGCTGGTGACGAAGCAGCCGCTACCGGAGTCGAACTAACGTTGGGCTTGACCTTGGAGGTTTGGACTGGACGAACGGGTGCCACCGGTGCCGTTGGTGTTGCTGGTGCAGGAGCCGGTGTTCCCCCGCTCATCAATGGACCTTGCCCTGCCCCTGCTCCTCCATTCCCCGTTGCTACCGTTCCCACCGCCGCAGTACCATTCGCAGGGCTCGTACTTGCTTCCATTGCGGCTGCCGGCGGCGAAACAGCAGCCGGAGTAGTAGCGGAAGGAACAGGGGTGGATACAGCCGGTTTCCCTTTCTTCTTCTTTGCTGGTTGGCCCGACCTCTGTCGTGAAGTTGCTTCCACCATCTTAGTTGAAGGTAACTCGCCCAAAGGTAACATATGCTGTGTAGAGGTGTTCACAGATGCCTTATCGTCATATTCCTTATAAGATGCTTTAGGCGTGGCCAAGGGGGGTTCGGACCAATTTACAGGCGTGTCTTCCTGTGTTGTTGAAGTCGATGCTTGGGGTTGCACGGAAGATAAGGTTTGGCCGGAAGGTTTTGTGGATGTACCAACAGGTGTAGAGCGACGGGTTGACGGTCGCGAAGGGCGTGACGGCCTTGCAACTCCAGGAGCCGGAGAGGCCTTCGATTCCTTAGGAGGCATGGCGTAATGAATGGGTTTTGGTTAATGCAAGCGGTAGTGGTCGCGAGCAAAAACGTAAACCCGAGAAGCGCGGGGGGTTGGGTGTGGGAGCGAGGGAAAGGGAAAAAAATATGAGTGATTGCTCCTGAACAAGAATTTAAAACAGAAAAAGAAAAGAAGAAATAGAAGGAAAAGAAGAAAAGAAAAAGGTGTAAGTTCGACGACTATATCGAACTAAAAAAGGAAAGTGAGCGAATGTATAAAGATGAAAAAATTACTGCAATTAGAATCGTTAAGAAGACTTACGCTTAGAGGGGGGGGGGTTGTGGTGGCGGGAGAGATGAAAATAATCCTCAGCGAAAAAACGGGAGTCTATCGCGTCGAGGATTATTTGTGTTGTGGTGGACGGTGGTAAGAGAGGTGTGCGTTAAAGCGATGTGTGGGTGGTGCTCGTCGCTGTGGGTGGAATGTGTTACGGTTGATGTCGGTGGTCGAGGCGGTCGTTGAGGCGTAAAAAAGGGTCGAGTGAGCGAATGTATGAAGGTAGGAGAAGGTATGGGGGTCTGGGGGTTTGGGGGTATGAGGTTGGGGAGTAGTTGGTCTAGGCACTCCGGGAGCCCCTCGAGTTTTGGGTACCTTTTCTAACCTGAGTTCTGTAGGGCTGCCAGGCCTGCAACAACAGTGAGAGGCGGTGAAACCGAGGGGAGAAAGCTACCATGTAAGCGTGATGTTGGGGGGAAGAAGGGGAGAAGGGGAGGTGAGATGAGAAGGGGAAAAATAGAAAGGAAGGGGATCGGAACGGCGCTGTTGCGGAGGGAAGAGAGGTGCGGGTGAGCTGTCAACGACCTAAGCCCGCTTTTTCTCCCAGCTAATCGTCCCTCCGAGCCCTCTGACCTAACTTACGAAGATAATGACTGCTCCGAGGACGAAGAAAGACTGCAGGTGATGTGTGGCATAGGTCCTACGAGGATCGGTAGTCTTTCCTCTGGTGTGCGCAGCTGTTCCTCCCTCTTACTTTTGCTGCCTGTGCTTGTGTGTGCAAGGAGAAAGTGAGTGTAGGGAAATGGGAGAGTGAGCAGTGTGGAAAGGGAGGAAAAAATCCCACAGTCCCTTCAGCCACCTAGGGAATGGAGTCACCACACCACTATGAATCTACGAAGGGCATAGTTAGGACGTTAAAAAAACCTCTTATTCACGAATAGTACTGAAAAAGCCTACTTCCAAAATCATTTATCACTACCTCTTCATACGCTCCCTGACTCAGTCACCCAACCCCTACAAGTTCTGCGAATACCTCCACCACGACTATGATACCTTACACAAGTCTCCAAGAAGTTGATCAAGGCCCTTTTGCTAGCCCAACCCAGTGCCAGGACCAGCGTTTTCACCGGAAGCCAAACTATCTTCCCGGCAGAAATTCCATCAAGACTTCTCGCCACCAACTATCCCCGTAAATGAAGAAGAAATAATCATCACGACTCCAGAACCCCAAAAAGGCCTACTCAAAGAAGGTAACAAAAGTGATGCGCACACCGCAAAACAAAGAAAGCATGACAAATTCTTGAATCGTGTCCATGTAAATTCCCCATAATCCCTTTCAACCATGCTCTCAGAACTGAAGCGCTTGTTTACCCATTCCTCCGTTCATGAGCTCATCAAGACGAACACCAACCCATACCTAAGGTTAACAGCAAGACTTGACAAGGAAGACAAACCAACCAATTAAACGACCAAGACCCCCACAAGTAAGCTATCTAAGACTCGGAGAATCACTCGTACCCCGCAAGCCGGGAATAAGCAAAGAAAAGACTGGGGAAACGTGCAGCTCCTTTTTGCATCCTTTAGCGCGGGTTTCCCCTTGCCCAGTAATTTTTATTCCGAGGGTCACTAGGAACAGCCTAATAAAAGCCACACAATCGACGGAATCATCGAGGGAAAAGCATCGCTTCGTCAAGTGACGACGCAGACCCACGATGCACAAACGTGATCCTGCATTACCCCGGCCTTTTGGGCGAACCATCAAACTTCAGACACCGATGTTTTCCCGTGAGTGATTCTGTGGAGTTCGAGAAACTCCTGATAAGGCGTTCCGGAAAAAGGTTCGGACACCCCCAGAGTGAGCTGTAGCCTATTGGCCGAGCCGGACGAGATAGGCATCAACTTGCTTTCACAAGCCGGGGGAAGACTCGACATGCATCCCGTCCAACCAGACTATGACAACAGGTAACGCTTCTCTCACCCCTTTCTTTGATTTCCGCCACTGAAGAGCGTTCATGATGGAATGGTTCCCTCCCCTGCGCTCGACCAAAGGATGGCCACGTCCTTTCGAATCCAATATCTCTGAAACGCGCAATACTCACAGCCAGGTGGTTTTGGACTTTGAAGGGTCCAAAAATAGTGGGCAGCATATCTGGACAAGGCTGCACGGATCAACCCAGATGCCCAGCTTAAGAAATAAAAGCACAATGGACGTCCTCTGGGGGAGCGGGGATGCCATTTTCCGAACCCCGCGCCCGGCCCGAAAGTATGTTGCCCCCTCTCCAGGTACATACAGAAGCCGTTGGCTTAAGTTCCTCGAGCTATATGTCCCGTATGCGATGGTCATAACCTGAAGGCACAAGCTTTGCATATCGTCACCTTCGATCCAGCGAGCAATGTCTATAACATTTGTTAGTTGTAATCCTCTCCCACTTGACAGACCGCGGCAGAAAAAGGAGAAAGCACACTTACAACTACCAAAACGCTTAAACGTGGCATCAATTGTGCTACCTGTGCGCGATGAAGGAAGAACATCTCAATACATGGAGTTCCAAAGGAGCCAAAGTTAAGAGAGACAAAATAAAGGATCTAATCATGCAAACGTGTGCGCATGGATTGCATGGACTGTCACTTCAAGGTCTTATGACAAGTGTCCACACGATATTTCCCCGCGAGTGTACATCATAAATACCGTGTTCCCCGCCCCCGCCTGCCCTAACTATATGCCGACGGTCTGGAGGTGATAGAGAGCTTCTAGTCATATCAGCCAAATAAATAAAAAACAAGGCGAGGATAATCACCTCGCATTGTAGAGGCGCTAAAGCAATCACGTCCCGGGCATACATAAAGGTGCAGTAGGTCTAAAAAATAAAATAGGGAAAGCCACAGCTGAAGAAGGGTATCTCAAAGGAAGTTGTTGGTGTTGTACTGTAACCCTTTCGGGCGCCGCTTTTCTTCTCCAATTCATCGCCCGCCAGATCACGTGAGTAAGACCTTGGCGTAGCCTCGCGTAACTTTTCCTCCCAATCCAGAGTCCCACGATAGGCTCCATTGTTTCATGTAAGACCCCCCCGTGAGGTAGAAAGGGGGGAGGGAAGGGCAATAACCAGCGGGATAACAGCATGTAATGGGAAAAAAAGGAGGGGGTGGCCCTGGGCTTGAGTGATTTTTTGGATCTTCATCTGCCCTTCATTTTTATTTTTTTCTTGCTCTTGAATCACCCCCGACTCCTGCTCGAGAGTGGAGTAGGTTGATTCGCAAGGAATCTATTCGCCCTCTTTTCACGTAAGAGGCTCTCGTCCCACAACCTAGCGTGATTACTCCTCTCCTTTTGAAGGCGATGGTAGAGATCGTGTAAGAGTTTGTTATTATTTAACGGGAAGTTTGTTTTCACGGAGCTTACCTCCCGCTGACCCGGCTTCTTCCCTTTTACTTCGCACCACCCTCCAGTTGACGGGGCGAGCATTTGTCTCGTCAAACAGGTTTACCCTTTCAAAATTCGGATCGGTAAAACTCCCCCCTCCCTCCCCCAAACCAAGAACCAAATTTCCATCCCCGCAGCGTTTCCAAGGCAGCTGCCTATTACCGCGATAGTATTAGAATGAGCCCCAAAGCGGGGGAATGCCTTCTCCCACATTCCTACTGCTGGCCACCATCACGGAACCTCCTGAAAAACCACGCGAGTGGGTGTGGCCCGCGGAACAATTGGGAAACATTGAGCGAGTGATAAACCATGACCATTCCAGGCCCGCACTGTCTTGGCGCTCCCACCTGACACAACGTCACATTTCGCCAAACCAAAAGGCAAAGTGAAAGGCAACCCAACCCAAAAACAAGATTGGGGAAAAAATAAAAAAATAGAGAACCCCGTAATTGTGATCCAAAGCGAAGTACCGTACAACGGGGGAAAAAAATGAATTCGAAGGAAATCAAAATGAGCATTGTACAGTACCGTACAGCTGTTCAACCCTCTCTCACTCCCCCCCTCCGCCGTTGTTGTCTAGGTCCTTTCGTTGATCTCTCCCTATTCTCCCCTTGCCCCCAGAAAATGCTGTTTCTGACCGTCCGTGCCAACAACCCTCGAACCCCCCTAACACAAAGCCGCAATCCACACCGATGCAACCCTAACCCTGATTGAGAGGGGAAGGGCAGTGTGGGAGGTGAATTTTTTTTTTCACTCTCAAAAATCGCAACTTCAGTCGAGAGTATCATAATAAGTGTTTTGTTTCAGATCGTGTCTCCATGAACGACTGCCTCGTATGATATCCGCCCCGATATACATAGAAAAAGGCAGAAAGATGACAAGAAAATAAGAAAATGAAAGGCCGCCACCTCGCCCAGCGCTGTCAACCCCCCCAAACTGAAAAGGAAGACATGCTATCATAGAACGAAAAAAGAGCACTATATCCGCTGTTTCGCTTGTTTTCCTGTGGTGATGTTGCTGCTGTTCACGACATGACAACGAAACGAGCGAACCGCCACATCCCCACAGAAGAGAGAGGGAAAAAAAAAGCCCGAGCGGTAACCAACTCCCCCCCATATCATAGTTACAGACCCCCTTTCCCACCATCGTCATCACCATCATCATCATCATCATCATCATCACGACAAGAAATAGCGGGTCAATGCATAGACCGCTCGTACCAGATAAAACTCACCCAGTGCGGGCGGGCATCTGGGAGGAGATCATTGGACCACTCCACTTTGCTTGTGTTGCTCCCCCGCCCACTTTTGAGTTCTCGATTGTTCCAGTTCATGTGTTATCACTCGACTGGATTTTCCTGTGGCTTGTGCGCGAGGGCGGTAACCCGTATACATACTTGTACATACATAACAACACGAGCGGCTCGGTCCCCTCTCATCCGTCCAGTCCCATCAACACACGGATCTTAGGGCGACTACGTGAAGAAAAAAAATCATTCAAAAGTGCATTCTTGACAACGACAACAACGTTGAAGGAAGGAAGGAAGGTAGTATGTTTTGCAAAGTTTTAGCTGAATATGATGTTTGCGTGTACGCGATTTCGCCCGACGGGGTGGGGGTGGGGGGCGGTGTTTTTTTCTTCCTCCCCCTTCTGCTTCCTTCGGTTCCCGGGAGTGACTACCGGTATTTAAATGCCGTGGTTTCGTTACTTGGCATCATGCTTGGGGGTTTTTTTTCCACCGAATAGTTTTTCGCGTTGTTTGCGCGGTGCCGGTAGTATCATAGTTGTGATAGATGGTGGGGATTTTATTTGTGCGCGAGAGCGGGGGTGCGGCATCTATTCTATGTGCTGAGATATTGTGTTAATGGTGAGCGGTTCGGTGAATTTTTTTTTACCGATTGGTGCGGAGATTTCCTTACTATTTTTTTAAAATTTTACATTTCGCCGGTGTTTATTATTTGTATTTCGTGCTCGAGTACCGGTACAGGTATCGGGGAGGAAGGGGCCGAGGAGCCAGGGTAAACTAGGGATCACATAATATCACTCGAGGGCTTGGCGACACGTGGGCCCGTCTGTGTTCTCAAGTACCAACCTAACCCAATTGTTGTGTAGATCGGTAACGAAATGCGTGTCTGGGATAACATACCGGTATCTGTAATTACTTTTCCATATGGAGTCAAGGGAGAGGGGTCGTACAGCGCATTCACGGGTACGTGGGAGGAGTGAAAAGAAGGGGGGGAACGAGGGTTTACAGTATAAAGGAACAGAAATTCAAGCACGATAAATCCGATCGGGGATTGATTGATGGAATACGGTAAGAACAATTTAATTGTTTGACTTTTTGTAGTATGGGGGGGGGTGATGATTGCCGTAGGTGACATTTTTTTGATAAACGAAGCGAAGCGCTGCAATATGCTTACCGGTACGGAGCCGTCAAAGGGATATTGCTCCACCAACGGAATACAAGTACCTGTGCTCGTACACTGTACGGTAGTCTCCCGTAACCTTCTTCTTCTGCTTCTTGTGAGCTGGGGGGGAAGACGGAGAGAAGCTATGATTTGGATGCATATTTTTGGAGCAGATCCGAGCCCCAAGATTTTCAGCAGATTCCAGCGGGTGCCCGCCTGAAGGAGGGACAAATGGTACCGGTACGGGTAGGCAGAGATGGACGAGGAGTGATGGGGACGTGACTGAGTCACCATAAGTACTGTACTTTCCAGTGCTTGTACCAATTTGCTACCAGATGCCTTTTTTAAACCTACCCATGCGCGATACTGGTCTCTCACCCCCCTTATCGTACTTTTAACATTTACTCCCTCTTGCCGTGATAATGATACCGTCATCCCCACTTTTTTCCATACTGATAAGTCTAAAGACTCGCACGGGGGATAGGGAGATGAGAGTACCTTTTTTTTTTGGTTCCCACTTCGGTTTTCATTTCTTCTCTCAATAGCAACTTCACGACAAACGGCGAGCGACAAACAGCGACCTGACTTACCCTCAAACACCTACTCGTACCGGTACCACAGTAAAGGTAAGGTGACTGATCGTCAGTGAATTCTCTGTCATGAAATTGGTTTGCTTTTTATCATATTATGAGAGTTGATGACCAACAACAGTGGTGATGATTTTGGATTACGGGGGGGTTGATGAGCAATCAGACACGGATTTCGATGGACCTTTTAGTGACCCAAGAGAGGGTTGGAGGGGGCCGGGTCACAACAACCGCACACAAAATCCACAAAGGGGAGATTGCACGTAACCAAAACCTTTCTCTGCAGCTCGCGAAAGGCTAGAAGGTTGCCGCTTTCGATCGCTTGACACATCCGATTTCCTGATCCTGCCCTCTTGGCAAAGGCGGAGCGGCCACTCACATTTTTCTGAACGAAGCTCAATTTCCCATGGCTCGGTCAAAGCAGCGCGCTAGCAACCGAGACACCTTGGAGAGCAAGCTACTTGTGCTGTGCCAGGGGAGTAAGAAGCCAGGACTTTCACTGCATTGGGATGTGCCTAGCTGGGTCCGGCAGCACGAGCATCTTTCCCCCTTTTTTTTCCCTCTTTCTTTTTCTGCCCTTCACCCATTTCCTTTTTCTATGTGTTGCTCGAAGACTTTTGGGTTCGCTGGGTTGGCGGGCGGTAGGGGCAGGATATCCCTGGCAACCGTGCGTTACGTTACGTGCGTCTCCTTTCCATTTCACTGCCAACCTCTTCAATCCCCTTGGGTCCTGGACCATTCACGAACCATTATTCTCCTGGAGCCAAAGCGCCCAATTGGAGAGGATTGGAGGGAGAGAAGGAGAGTGTGATAGGTGGGATACATATGGTACTTTATACTGTTACAAGTAGATGGCGAAAGATTCGATTGGTGGATGGGGGTTGGGGAGTGATTCATGGAAAAAGGAGGGAAGTTCTCAGTTATGGCCCCCTATCGATGTTCTCGACCTTGAAGGAACTGGATTGAAGGGTGGTTTTTAGGTGTTGTCACATTGAACTTGGTATATATGGTGGGATGGATGGATCGGTGGTGGTGGTGAACGGGCAGAGACTGGTACGGTTGGTCCTGGGCTGGGGCTGGCCTGACCCAAGCGGCCTTTAGGTTGTTTTGGATAACGATGAACATGTTCCTGGGTGCTCACAGAAAAACAAATGGGCAAAGAAAAAAGAAAAAGAAAAAAAAAAGGTTGGATTTCGCGTGCACGCCCGGGCTTGGATTCGGATACTTGGTATTATAGTTACGATTGCAGTTAGGGAGCAAAAAAAGCTAGCAGAGCGCACGCTCATGAGTGAACTGGATGAGAAAAAAAAAAAGAGCCAGGCTTCCTTGCTCTGCTTGATTTTTGTCTACTCGCTCACTCATTCATTCAGTCACTCTCGCCATCTCTGGTGCTTGTCTGACCGGACTAGCAAGCACATACATACATATACATCACACCCCATACATACTGTACGAGTACTAGTACAGTACATACATGTACCATACTCCCTTTTCCCACACTCCTTAAGGGTCTTCTCCTTCTTTTCCTCTTCTCTTCCCCTCCCGCTGTAGTTCTGTCCTGCCTTTTCTCTTTCCCATTCATTCTTTAGCCCGCTTCTTCCTTCTTCCCTTTCTTTCTTCCGTCCTCTCCGTCTTCCTCTTTCCAGTCACCTTCATTTTAGTTGTTTTTGTCTCTTGGAGCTTTCTCAGCTGGGTGTTGCGTTGTCTTTGCTCTTCGTCAGGGTCCCTTTTTTTGCTGCACTCCCCCCAGGCACCGCTTCCTCCTTTTACCCCCTTGCAAAAGAGTAATACCATCCAATTCTTCCGATACTGCACCCGTGAGCTTAAACGTTCTCTGGTTCCCCTCATCCTTCTTGCGTCTTTCTCTTTCGACATTACTACTCAATTAATTTTTGGTTTGACGGGATTTCGATACGATTGATTAATCGGTAATAGGAGAATTGGTGAAATTTTTTTATCTGGTCGATTAATTTCCTCCTGGTGAGCACCCATGGCAACCTCTACCCCCTTTAACGGCTTGTGAATGAATACCCATTCAAAAATGTTTTCCCATCTATATAGCGATCATCCCTTTTTGTTGGTTCCCAGATTTGCTAATAGCTTCTTATTGTGTCAGATACCTCAATTCATCTCCCTGTTTTTATCGTGCTTCATATTATACCCCCTTCTTGAAGTTACTACGAACAACAGCTCGATAACTTGCCGTCTTCTACCATCTCATTCGTCTCCGGTAACAGAAACCTCGACACGCGTCCGGAAATAATTCACCGGACTCCTTCAGATCTATCACCACGGCTGTCTTGCAGGTTCCCCACTTGGACAGGTTTGTCCTACCGCATTTGCTAGGAGGAGCGATGCACAGTGAATCTCTACAAGCGACCAGATTACCCCATCCTCTTTCGAAATCGTCATCAGCAGATCGTGTAAACGGAGAACAGATGTCTATGCCCGGTGGATTTAGCACCGATTCGGTCAATCACCCCAATAGACGCCGCATAAATATGCCGTCAATCAACACTGGGGCTCCTCATGGCGGGGACAACGGCATGGCCTCCCCAGGAACTGGATACGATATGCAGTTCACCCCACTGCTTCCGTCCCAGCTCCTCCTAGGTTCCCCGTTTCAACCCGGTACGCCCAATGCCTTTGCGTCTCCCAATTTTCACGGATTCCAACAGACCCCATCACCCGGGAACCCTCTTTCGCCAACTTTCGGTGCCAACGGGCTAGGGTCACCTACCGGTTTCAACCCGCAGTACGCTACCTACTATCAGCAATCTTCGCCCACTGCTACTTCTCCGTTGGCTGCAACTCCTGGTATGATTGCGGGAACTTCGCGTACCGTGTATCTTGGCAACATCCCACCCGAGACGTCTGCGGAAGAAATTCTTGGTCACGTGCGCTCGGGTCAAATTGAATCTGTGCGTCTCTTGCCCGACAAGAACTGTGCATTCATCTCGTTTCTTGACAGCTCTTCCGCCAACCACTTTCACTCGGATGCGATCTTGAAGAAGCTCTCTATCAGGGGCCAGGACGTCAAGGTTGGTTGGGGAAAGCCTTCCCAGGTGCCTACTTCGGTTGCCCTCGCCGTACAGCAGTCGGGTGCTTCTCGTAACGTGTACCTCGGGAATCTCTCCGAGGATGTGACTGAAGAGGAGCTTAGGGAGGATCTTGGAAAGTTCGGACCTATTGATACTGTCAAGATTGTTCGTGAAAAGGCTATTGGATTCGTACACTTTTTGTCAATTGGCAATGCCATCAAGGCTGTCTCTCAACTCCCACAGGAGGCCAAGTGGCAGTCTCCTCGTCGTGTTTACTACGGAAAGGATAGATGTGCCTATGTTTCCAAGACCCAGCAACAGAATGCTGCCCAGTATCTTGGAATCGCCCCCGGGTATGCCCATGTACTCAATGGAGCTGATAGGGAGATGATCTCTTCAGCACTTGCACAGCAATCTGTAGCCGCAGCTGCGGTCGCAACTTCGGCTGGCGGGATGAACAACCTGGGAAACCGAACTGTTTACCTAGGCAACATTCATCCGGAAACAACGATCGAAGAGATTTGTAACGTTGTCCGTGGTGGGCTTCTGCATCACATCCGCTATATCCCCGACAAGCACATCTGCTTTGTCACTTTTATTGATCCCACTGCCGCGGCGAGCTTTTATGCTCTATCGAACCTTCAGGGGTTGATGATTCATAACCGTCGTCTTAAGATTGGATGGGGTAAGCATTCTGGTGCCCTTCCCCCCGCTATTGCTCTTGCGGTTTCGGGCGGTGCGAGCAGGAATGTTTATGTTGGGAACCTGGATGAATCGTGGAGTGAGGAGCGTCTCCGACAAGATTTCTCGGAGTATGGAGAGATTGAGCTGGTGAATGCATTGAGGGAGAAGAGTTGTGCGTTTGTCAACTTCACCAACATTGCGAATGCCATCAAGGCAATCGAAGCTGTGCGAGGGCGAGAGGAGTACAAGCGCTTCAAGATCAATTTTGGAAAGGACAGATGCGGAAACCCGCCTAGACAGACAACAAACAACCATCAGTCTGGTACCCCAACATCTGCTGGTCATCCGCCCTTGCCGAGCACTAGCCCGGTAAATGGGCCTCCTTCTGGTGGCCTCCAGCCTAGTTTGTCACAGTCAGGATCTGGAGGGAGTCCGGCCCAGCTTAGCCCATCCGGCATGCATAATTCCAATAGCCCTAACAATGTTGGAACACCAACGACCCCAAACGTTCAGCACATGCTCAACAATGGTGCTGCTGCGAACCCCCTCCAGGCGTATCTTGCCCAGCAGCAACAGCAGCAGGAGGCGGCCATGTATGCTTCTTCTCTCCAACAGCAGCTCGCTGCTGCTCAGGCTGCTGCTGTCTATGGCCAGCCATCTAGTTCTCAACTTGACCCCTCCGGCCAGGCCGCTACTGCAGCTGTCGATGGACTAGGTCAGAACCACAACGGAACGAACGGATTGGGGCTTGCAGGTATGAGTATTCAAAACCAGAATCTGAGGGTTGGAGGGCAGCACAATCGCGCATTGAGCATGCCGGTTTTGGGCCAGCAGAACCAGATTGGG
Organism: Tuber umbilicatum; assembly: GCA_003313605.1. NCBI lineage: Eukaryota > Fungi > Ascomycota > Pezizomycetes > Pezizales > Tuberaceae > Tuber > Tuber umbilicatum. Next base: position 22,138 of record QLOI01000449.1, on the reverse strand, counting down.
CTCGGCGTTAATGGTTATAATGGTATGGGGAATGGCATCGGGTGGGCCGAGGAAGACGTCAACATGCATTAAAAGGGTTGTTTGGAGGGCCGTAATTATGGGGTAATTTTTAACAAAGAGTCAGATTTTGGGATCATTAGAGGAATACATTTTGGAGACGAATATTTTGTTATATTGAGAGTAAGGACGGGTCGAGAACTGACTTACAGTGTTTTAATGGGCTCTTCTCGTTTATTTTTGTTTCTGCCCACCACATTGCTATCTTTTTTTGCATGACCCTTTTATATTGTTCGATCAACATGTACTCTCATTTAGTGTGATGATTGAGAACCTTTGCCTTCAACCTTTTTCTTATCTTTTCTTTGTATCGTTATCTTTTTTCCTCTTTTGACCACATCTTCCGGTTTTGGATTTTTAAATTACCCTTTGCCGTTATGATACTTGGTATCTGCGTTCTTTATTGAATTTTCTTTTATTTATTTTTATTTTTATATCCTTTCATTTATTATCCAACTTCGATTTTTATTCTGTTTTTCTGTAGGGATGGAAAATTCTTATTATCGAGTCATATTATATCGCAGCATATCACATGGTTCTTGCTTGTTCGTTCCGAAGTGGTGTATTGCATGTTTATTAGTGTAGCGCATGTTCCTTTGGGGGAGGGGAGGGATATTGTAGTATTATCACCGTGGGTGTTATCATGTATCGGGTGCCATTCACCTCATGGGACAGGTGCGGTGAGGCGTGGTAAGGAATGTTTTGCAAGAGGAAAAGGAGAAGAGCAAGGTTATAATAATAATTATCCCATAGCTATGAAGGGCTAACCTTTTTTAACTCTCCGAATGGGAATGGGGCATTACCGGTATTACCCGTTCCTTGTGACAGTTTTTGTGTGCACAAGCTCATGATGAATTTTCGCACGCGTTTCCGTAGTCTTCCTCCCGGGAGCCCATCACTATTTCTCACTCGATAATAGTGGACTATGGTGTGGGTACCGCGTTTTTTTTAATTTGTAATTTGTTTTATTTTTATGCTTCAAGGGGATGTGGATGGATGGTTGGTTTCGATATTTGTTGGGCGGGGGCGGTGCGTTTCACGGGTGTGACGATTATTGGACGGGGTGGACGCCTTGGACCGGGGTGGTGTGTTGGGCAAGGAGGGAGTTTTGGTGTGTGCTATGATGGAGCTCCCGATGGGTGTGTGTATACCGGTAGTAGGTGAGGTAAGCGGGTCATGTAGTATCACTCGAGTACTTCTCTTTCTTGTTGTTTTTATTTTTTATTTTTATTTTTTATTTCTGTGAGCCTCCTGGGTCCGATGGGTAGGGTGGTTTGGGAATTTCCTTTTTTTCTCCAGTGGTTTGTGTGGGGGTGTCCCGGTTGTATCGTGCTTTGGAATGATGCTTGCAGCGTGTTTTTGTGTGCAGTGCTGTATTTATTCGTGATGCTCGGCCTTGATTATTTCTCCCGCCGCATTCATCCTTCGTCGGTCTTCGAGGCTGCGAGGCTGGGCTACTATTGAGCCGGTGAACTGGCGAGGTTGGGTGATTGCTGCTGTCTGGCTATTTGGGGGGCCTGATTTTTGGGTAAG